>CATIWK010356944.1:0-16381 GCA_949634005.1 Mallotus japonicus
TCAATTTTCTTAAATAAGATTTTCAGTTTGAGTTTTTGGAAAATTTTTGTCTCTTTGGTGGATACACTTGATTCAAATTTTAAATTAGTTAGAGTTCTTATAACTATCAAATATCAAAAGCATCAGATGAAAAAAAAAAAAAAGAAATTGAATTGATGAGGTTTTATATGGACTAATAAAATGAGTAGAGTAGGGTGTAACTCAAGCAGACTCGCGAGCTACTCAAGATCGATTCGAAAAAAATTTAAAATTGACTCAATTATTGTCGAGTCGAGCTCGAGATCGAGCTTCTAATTATGTGACTTGATAGGCTCGCGAGCCTAATCGAGCTTGTGTATATTTACTATTTTACCCTTTTATTTTAATATAATTATAAATATATCTTATCGAACAGAATCAAGTTCGAGCTCGAGTTCAAACTCGAGTCGAGTTTGAATGTTTAAAATATATTTTTTTTTAAATTTTATTTAATTAATCGAGTCGAGTCGAGCTCGAATTTTAAGAAAAAGAGCTCAATCGAGTTCGAGTCTAACTTGAGCTTCGAGTTTAAAAATCGAGTCGAGCTCGAGTTTGATAGTGTGTCGACTCGACTTGGAGTTTAGCTTTTATAGCTGGATTTGCTTTTGTATTATAATGTGATCCAACACTTTTTGCATCAATATTTTATACAACTTCATATGAAATTGTTTAATTTCAAATGATTGTGAGGAGAAAACAAGAACCCTTTTGACAAAGTTGTTATGAGACAGAATTTCAAATGAAAAAGATGTAAATTCTATCAGTGATGCAAAATCTTAGTGAGAGTAAAGGACTTGTTGAGCCATGCCTTCCAACCAGATATCTTGCGACGTGTCATCTCTGACCTTGCCTCTGTCATTTGAGGCTGTTGCTGCTTCTTGCATAGCACAAAATTCCTTTCTCCATGACTTCCTATTGTCTCCCATGGATTCAATGCTACATCCAAAATTAGTTCCCTCAGCTATTTACCTTTCTTTATAGTTTAATAATATTATTATTATCACTATTAGACCTATTGGTATAAAAAATCATAATTTTTAAGACGTTTTGTGAATTTGTTCCAACCTTCAAACTTTGACAAAAATAATCCTAATTGATCAACTGACTGCAACCTATGAATTGAAAAAAAAAAAAAATATACTTAGAAATTATATGAATTTATAATTTTTGAAAAAAAACTCATCAAGAATCAATATTCAAGAAAGGTTTATATGCATAAACTATAAATACTGTAAATTACCATGAGAGGTTGCATTTTGGGAGTAGAGAAAGACGTTGTTAGAGTTAAGTCCAAGAAGAGGAAGACGGCCTTGGGTGGAATAAATCTTCAAAGCAGTGTCAATGACTCGAGCGACAACAGCATCTTCTTTCACCACAAATCTTAATGGCCCTGTGCTTCCAAGAACGTTTATGGTTATCAAGAACCTCATTTTCTTCTTCTTTTCCTTTCTTTCCCTCATCACTAATTTCTCATCACTCACATTTCTCTTCATCATCATCTTCTCCATTCTTCTTCTTCTTCTTCTTCTTTTAATTTATTTTTCTTTCTTGATTCATTGAAAGATATGTATAGGAGTGGTTGCTATATATACACAATTCAGACATATTTAGAAGGAATTTTAAGTGATTTAATGCACATGGGGACTTATAAATAATAAGAAAGTGTAGTATAATATAAATTAATATAAAGAGTTTAAAAGTAGTACAATCAACTTTCTAATAATTAAATTTATATGTATTTATACAGAAAAAATAAAACTGATAGATTAATTCTTATTTAATTATAATTATTTATAGATTAATCAATACTTCAAAATATATAATTAAATTAGAATTAATTTTACTATTTTTATTTTTATTTTTAAATATATATGTGAATCATAGCAAGAGCTTATAAATTTATTTATACTTTTTTAAATGAATAGAAACATTATAATTTCATAAAATATACATTTTCAACATAAAATTTTTTTGTTGCCACTATTAATTTTATTTTCATTATCATTTATAAATTTTAATTATTTATTGTTATTATATTTTTATTTCCAATCTCTGTTTTATAATTTTTCACTTGATAAATATTTAAAATTAAAACTGATGCATATATATATTTATTATTTTTATATTAATATGTTCTCTAATAATTAGTAATTACCGAAAATTTGAAATTTTAATTATTAAATAATAAAATTATTAATTATTTATGTGGATTGAAATTGGTTTTTCAAAGAACTATAAATATTAAATACTAATTATAAAAGAGTTGACTGTAAATATTTTTATTTGCACTAGATTATTTAATAAAAAATAATAAAAATAAAAACAATCAATTAATGTAGTTTTTTTTCTTTAGATTATATAGTCTAAAGAAGAGAAAAGAGTGTGTGATGTCATGTGGTTTGTTTCTGTTATTTTTTTAGGACAATAATTTGTAATTTTTTAAACACAATGATTTTTGCCACTTATGGTCATCCCAGTCGTGGCACAACCAAATATGTACAAAGAAACAAACAAAAGTATCACCAACACTGATTAGGTATATTATTATTATTATTATGATTATTAAGTTCTATCAATTGTGAGCACTGCCGTCACATAATGATTTCAGTTTTGATTATTGGCTCTTCAAGGTTCCAGGTATCTCAAAATGTATAGTAATATTTGAAAATGTCAGATTTCAATTATTGTGTGCGGGTAATATATGTATATATTATTGCACTAATTTTGGCTTTTTTTTTAATTTCCTTTTATATCATATTTCTTTGTATCATTGCCATTTACATAAGATCAGTAGGTCAAACCCTTTATATTATATAAACTCTTCATATCAATAAAATTAGTGTGTATCTAATACAAAATTTTCATGGTATCGGAGTGGGACAATTAGGGCTTTCTTTTCTTCACCAATGGCCGAAGAAACCAATCAAACCTCCACATTGAAACACCAAATTGACAAACACAAACTCCAACCAAAACACAAATGATTTATCTTCTACTTACACATTACACCCATCATATAATTTAGGAATTATCTTGATTTCTTGTCTCCTTAAGGAAGAAAATTATCCAACATGGCGAAGAGCCATAACTAATGCACTGCTGGCCAAGAACAAATTTGGTTTGTTGATGGGAATTTACCTCGCCCAAAACCTAATTTACCGAATGCCGTCCCATGGGTTAAAAGCAATTCCATGGTTATTTCATGAACATTAAATTGCTTCACCCATCTCTTGATGACAATATTGCATATTTTGAAATTGCAAGGGAGATATAGATTGACTTGAAAGAATGCCTTTCACAAGGCAATGCTCCGCAAGTGTATCAACTAAAACCCGAGATTGTGAATACACAACAAAGAGATATGAGTAATGGCCTATTACAAAAAACTAAAAGGACTTTGAGATGAATGCAATGTCTATTGTCAAATCCCACCATGCACATGTGGAGCAACCAAAGTTATTACAGTCGAGAAAGAAAAGGACAAGGTTCATCAATTTCTAATGGTTTGAATGAAAAATACAGTGTAGTGCGTTCATAAATTTTGAATTCTTATCCCTTACTTTCTCTAGTATGGGCATATGCATATGTCTCACAAGAAGAAAGATAACAACATGTTATAGCATCAAGGAACACTACAACTGTTGTTGAAGTCGCTGCCTTTGCTACATCAAGAAGTGGTTTAAAGCAAGTTGGTTCACATACAACAAGAAATCATGATACTTCCAAATTGTATTGCAACTATTGTAATAAAACTAAGTACACAAGGGGTACATGCTTTGAGTTACATGGCTATCCTAACTAGTGGGGAAAGAATAAATCCAAATCAACACGAGTAAAGGCTACAAATCAAGCGCAAATCATTGAAACAACATATCACTCCACCAGCTCACCAATAAATGGTCTTTCTAAGGAACAATTCATCCAACTTATGTCTCTTTTAAACTTAGAGAAGGCACATGATATCAATCATGTAGCTAATTTTGCTGGTAAGGTAGTTTCTCTGTCCAATGATAAAATTGAACATATTCTTGATTATAGTGCTTCCAATCCATGACTTGCCAAATGAGTATCTCACATGATGTTAAAAATATTAATCTTGATTCAACAGTTAAAATTCCAGATGGTTCCTTTGTCCAAGCCAAATTCCACGAGGATGTTTTCATCAATTCTTATATCAAACTAAACTATGTTCTCCATATACCTTCTTTTTTTGTAATCTTATTTTCATTAGTAAATTAACCCATTTTTAAAATTGTGTTATTCATTTTTTTTTTCCACATTTTATGTTTTACAAGACCTAGCCATTAGGAAGTTAATTTGCATAGGTGAACTCAGGGATGGACTTTATTATTTTTGGAAAATCCACATATGCTTGGCTTCAGTAAATAATGTTCATGATATTTGTGTTATATTATGGAACCAAAGACTTGGTCATTTATCTTTTGATAGATTGCATTAATTTTATTGATAACCTGAACTTTTGTAGTGTGAAAAGTTTCAATAATTGTTGTGACGCTTGTCATCATGCTAAAGGAATTTGTCACCCCTTTCCTGCAAGTCCTATTAAATCTAAAGTTGCTTTTGAATTAATCCATTGTGATGTTTGGGGTCCTTATCCCACTCCCTCATTGTCTGTTGCCCATTACTTTTTAAGCATTGTTGAAGATTTCACTAGAACCACATGGGTTTATTTAATGAAAAGTAAAACCAAGGTTCACCATTTGTTAACATCCTTCATTAATATGGTATATAGACAATTTCATTGTGATGTCAAAAAGATTCAAAGTGACAATGGCATCGAGTTTACCATGCATAGGTTCCAATACTTTTGTCAACAAAATGGAATTCTTAATTAATTTTTTATGTCTCTACACCTCAACAAAATGGGGTTGTTGAACGCAAGCATAGACATATTCTTAAAGTTGCACGAGCTTTGAAATTCCAAGCTGGATTGCTAATTAAATTTTACGGTGAGCTCATTCTAACTGTAGCTTATTTAATTAACTACACTCCTACACCTTTCCAATCTGGAAAGAGTCCTTATGAAATTTTATTTTCTCACAAACCTGATTACTTGCATCTTTGAGTATTTGGTTGTTTATGTTATGCATCTATTATTCCACGAGCTAAAGATAAATTCAATGAGTGTGCCACTTCTTGTATATTTCTTGACTATCTTTATGGTCAAAATGGATATAAGGTTTATGACTTGCAAACTCATAAGATTTTTGTCTCTTATGATGTGGTCTTTTATGAAAACATCTTTCTTTTTTGTACCACATGACATCCTTCTTTGCCAATCTAAGTGCCACCTATTTTTACACCAATATCATTACCCATAGTAGAAACTGACATACAAGAAGCAGACCATTCCAATGACTATAAATTTGAGGATTCAGAGAAAAATAACATATCTCTTTTTACCACCACAGAGATAGTCGAACCTCATCCAATGATTCCCACTGAATATAGTTATCTTGCTCGCCATAGAAAATTACCAGCTCATTTTAAGGATCTCTATATTGATTTACTTGAAAATAATAAGGATTACTCCCACACTCATTCCAATGTAGTTTCCTTAAGTACTTCTTATACTTTATTACCTTTCTTATTTTCAATCTGCCTCATCCCATACCTATAATTTTGCGACAGTCACTCAAAATAGTGAGCCTAAATCTTAATCTCAGCTTATAAAGATGGCAAGAAGCAATGCATAGTGAACTTAACGCACTTGAAAAGAATCACACTTGGACATTAGCGAAATTGCCTCCAAGCAAGAAAGTTATTGGTTGTAAATGGGTGTATAAAATTAAATACTAATCTGATGGCACCATTAAAAGATATAAAGCACGCCTTGTAGCTAAAGGGTACACTCAAGTGGAGGGTTTTGATTATACTGAGACTTTTGCACCTTTTTCAAAACTCGCCACTGTTTGCATACTCTTAGTTATTGCTGCTGCCAAAAATTGGATACTTCATCACTTTAGTGTGCACAATGCATTTATACAAGGTGAATTGGATAAATAAGTCTATATAAACTGCCACCTGGCTATTTGCCTACTAGAGATGACCATGTATATCACCTTAACAAGTCTTTATATGACTTAAAATAGACTTCTAGACAATGGTTTATGAAATTCTCTATTGCCATATTTTGCTTTGGCTTCATTCAATCTAAAGCAAATAGCTCTTTGTTCTTATATTGCAAGGGAAGACTATTCATAGCCATTCTTGTTTATTTGGATGATGTTATCATTGCCACAAATAATGCTCAACACCTTAATGCTCTTAAATGCTCTTTAGTAACTTGATTTCCTATTAAGGACCTTGACATTCTTAAATATTTTCTTAGAATTGAAGTTTCTTGCTCTCTTGAAGGCATTGTATTATCTTAGCGAAAACAAGCCTTGGATATTTTATATGAGGTAGGTACGCTTGCTTCAAAACCTTATCATTTTCCTATTGAACAAAACCATAAGTTAGCTTTTAATCATAGTCACTTTCATGATGATCCTAGTCCTTATCATCGCCTTATTGGATGCTTAATTTATTTGATAATCACCAGACCTGACATTTATTACTCAGTGCATATTTTATCCTAATTTATGAATCATCCACATCAATGACATCGACAAGTTGCCTTATAAGTATTACAGTATCTTAAATTGGCACAGGGTCAAGGCATCTTCTTATCTTCTACTAATGATCTCTTTCTCAGAGCATATTGTGATTGTTACTAGGCCAGTTGTCCACTTACTCGATGATCACTCGACAGCTTGTTAATTCTTCTTAGGCATTCTCCTATCTTTTGGGAAAGCAAGAAATAAACTATTGTTACTTGTTAATCTTCAACTGAGGTTGAATATCAATCCATGGAAACCACTACTTGTGAGTTGATTTGGTTACGACAGTTGCTTTTTTGACTTGACAGTGTCTCATGACTCTCACGTACAACTCTACTGTGACAACCAAGCCGCCATGCATATTGCCAATAGTTCTATTTATCATGAACATACTGAGCACATCAAGATAGATTGTTATTTTGTATATGATTGCATTCACTATAGTTTACACATAATTGATACATTGCTTCTCACTAACAGCTGGCTGACATCTTTACAAAAGCCTTGGGTAAACCTAAGTTCAGTTCGTTTTATGACATTTCTTACTATGCTTGGAATAATACTACTGCTACCCCTGAAAAGAACAAAAAATAAACACTTTGTGAGTTACAACATAGTCCATGATTTTTACATTATGGATCAAATCTATCTAAAAATTTCTCAAGATACATGAGTTTATAGAAACAATGGTTTAAAATTTGACCACTAACAAAAAAAAGTATAATTGTGTAGCTAATTAAATATATTTTTAAAAAATTAATTAGGATGGTTGTTATTTTATTATATTTAAAAATTTTATTTAATTTTCAAAGGCTTTGAATTGTAAGAGGTCGGGTCTACTCTATGTGTGGCTGAATTTGGTTCTAAAAGAGACAATAAAAGAATTCTTAAGGATAGTCCATGGCATTATGATTTCTGATGAGAGCTAAATTTATCATATTTTTAGCTCATTTATATTTTGTTTGAAGATTTTTTTTTTATGATATTATGAGCTGAATGGTTGGTTTTATGAACTAGGAGTAGATTGGAGCTTAAAGTGCAATTTCAAAGTTTGGGCTAATTCGAACTCTGAGTTTCGATGAAGATTTTAACAGCTAAAATATGAACTGCTTTACATAGTTTTATTTGAAATATGTGAAGATGGCAAAAGTTAGGCATAACTGTGCGCCCAACCTAACATAGTTGTGCCTGAGTAATTTTTCACAAGAAAATTTTTTAAGCAACAGGCACAACTATATGCAAATGTAACACAGCTGTGTGTCATAAGTTGGTAGTCAAAATCTTAAATTTTGAAGGGGGGTATAAATTCATAGTTATCCATTTTGAAGGGACATCAGGGTTATTGCTAGTCACCATTTAGAACAGAAAAAAAAGTTATTTTTCTTTCAATTTCGTTTAATTATCAAATCTATTTGATGATTCACTTTGGATTTGAGACCTCAAGATTCAAGAATAAAGATTGTAGCTATTCATTTTGGATTAAAGAGGAAGCAAAAAGGGGTTTTCTGTTATCATTTCTTCTTTGTTTAATCTTCAATAATATGATGATGATGTTTGGATTTTTTTATTTCTTGCTATTCTCTTTCTATCAATATGTGTGGATAGATTGTTAGTTAGGGTTTTTAACTTGGCTTAACATGAACTTAACATGAATTAAATCCTTAATCAAAAGATATTCATTCATTGATTGTTGTTGAGATTAATTTTTTCTTTGGATTGATCACCCATTGAATTAAATTAGACAATAGAATTGAATTAAGAGATGAATTCTATTGAAATTAAAATAACAATCTCTTAACTGATTAAATTTGTTGAGAAATAATTTAATATTTAATATTTTTTTGAGAACTATGATTGAAGTTGATTATAATTGATTACTTAATTTAGTGAGAACTAGATTATTAGGTGATTAATATATTTAACTAATTATGAGATTACATAAGAGAGAATTTCATAATTTTAAAGATGTTTGCAAATTGAATGAATGTCACATTTGAGAGAGGAAGTTAGAGGAAGTTAACACAATCTTTTGAATAGTTAGAGCCAGGGATAAAAACTCTAACATTTGATTTTGAACTGTGAAACTAGAAGCATTTTATTAAATCATTGTTTTAGTTTATTATCAATCTAATTTCAATTGTCTAAATAAATTAATACCAAGAGTAATTCAATAATTAACTTTTCAATCTATGTGGGATGATATTTTTATACTACTTGTACGATTCCGTGTACCTGCAAATTTTTACTACCAATCGCTAACTTGTTGTTCTCAGTTCGATAATAAGCAAGGAATAACCATCTGAGGTTGCTCTTAACACTTGTCCCTGTTATGTCAGATTATGTAACCTACCTTTAAATTGGAAAGATAAGAGGTTTGTTGTGAAGATTGGTGCAAAACATGGTGCGACTATAGAGATCAATGAGAATGATATTGGTTCCTAGGGTAGACATATCTAAGTGTGTGTGGATATTAACGTTTCAAAACCTTTGAAAAAGAGGCTCTATTATTTTGAATAGTAAGGGTGATCACTCTTGGATCTCTTTTTAGTATGAGAAACTTCCTAATTATTGTTACCAGTGCAGGATTTTAGGGCATATTGAGATAAAATATGACGTGAAACTTAATGATGTCAAGATCTCAAATTGGCCTTATGACCCTTCGCTTCGTGAATCCCCGAAATGGATACTTATTTTATGTGGTGAGTTCTTCTTCTTTTCAGTCTACTCCTAGAGATACATCTTCTTCTCAGGCTAAATCATAGCTTGGTAGCTTGATGTAAGCTGAATATAGAGATTCGGATGTCATCATCAAGTAGTTATGGTATGACCTACTCTGATAATGAAATTTTGACTCATAATGCACCTTAGATTAGGTTTAAGATTGAAGTGGCAAATCTGTATGGTAATCAAGTTGTCGACATCAAACAGTCTAATAGGGAATATTCAAGGTACTGTTCTGTAGCTGTTGGGATCTCTCAAGTTGTTGGCACTACTACAATGTCTAATGTTGTAATTAAAAAGATGAGGCCTTTTAAAAGAATGGTGAGGAAATTTATAAAACAACTATATGCTTTTCTCCATGTCCCAATTTCTTATATTACTTTATTATATGGGAGTCGTAAGCATCCTCTTGAAGATGATCTTCTTCTGTTGAAGGGTTGGGTCTGGTTGGTGAGTTTAGTGTTCAAAAGGCTAGGTTGGATTCTCAGGTGGTAATTCTTATTAATAATCATGAGGCAAAGACTGCTTTATAGTCCCATCAGGGCCAATAAGGGTTCTAAGTTAGAACGTTTGAGGATTAGGGAATCCTCGTATGTGGCACTCTCTATGTTTGTTTCTTTAAAAGCATAAACCAGACATTATTTTTCTTATAGAGTCTCAAATGAACTAACATCAAGTGGATCGATTTCAATTTCTTAAATAATATTTTTATTCTTTTGTTGTTAATTCAGTGGAAAATTTTGGTGGTCATATTTTGTTATGGCATAAAGAGCTTGATGTTTCAGTAATTAATTTTTTTCTCCACCATATTATTTTCAATGTCAATAATAATTTATCATTTAAGGGAGGAATTGGTTTGTATGGGTGGCCCGAATTTTTTTATAAGGATCAGACTTGGGAATTAATACAGAGAGTATGTTTGGTTGGAGATGTCCCCTTGTTATGCTTTGGGGATTTTAATGAAATTCTTTTTAATTCTGAGAAATTAGGTGGTTGGGATTATGATCCTCATTGTCTGGAAAGTTTTAAAGTGGTTGTTAATTCATGTGAATTAAGAGATTTTGGGTTCCAGGGGAATAGATTTACATGGGACAATGGTCACACCAAATGGTTTCATATTAAAGAAAGACTTGATTGCTTATTTAGTTCATATCTTTGGGATGCCCTCTACTCCAATTTTGGATAGTTCATCTCATGAAGTTGTCATCATATCATGTTCTGTTGTTATTATATACATATGATCAAGACGAGCCTATTGTGCATCCTTGCAGAAGACCATTCTAATTTGAGTCTATGTAGGTTATAGATCAAAAATGTAAATAGATAATAACATTAAAGGCAGGGAGTAGCTTTGGTTCCCAATCTGTGGATGTTTTAGTATTACAAAAAATTGTTAATTGTAGTAGTGAACTTCGATAATGGAATAAACTTAAGTTTGGATCTCTTTAGAAGGACATCAAAATGGCAGCTCAATCCATTAATGACCTTCAGAGCCATGATTATGATGAAGTAAATTTGTCTGATCTTCATGCTTTTGCAAAATTGAGTTCATGAGCTTTTAGAAAAGGAAGAAATCTACTAGAGATAGAGATCTAAGGCTCACTGGTTGGCTGAGGGTGATAAGAACATAAAATTTCTTCATCACAAAGCTTTTGACATGCATCAGACTAATACTTTGCACAATATTAAAGATTATGAGGGATGGAGGCAACATGGGGTTCGCAATATTGAATCTATTATTCTTAAGTATTATGCTTTCAAAAGTTGCAACCCTTCATGTATGAAAGATATTATTGTAGCTATTAATTAAAATTTTGATGTTACTTTTCTATCTATCTTAGGTGATTCCTTTAGTTCAAATGAGGTTCTAGTGGCTCTAAAATAGATGAACCCGAACAAATCACTTAGGCCTAACAGTCAGCTTTATTTTTTTAAAGACATTGGCATATTATTGGGAAAGATGTTACTTTTTTGTGCTTGATATTTTAAATTCTGAAATCATGTTGGAGGATTTAAATCACACTTTTGTTACCTTAATCGCAAACATTAAATCACCTAAAACCTTGAAGGACTTACGTCCAATTAACTTATATAATGTCCTCTATAAGGTAATCTCTAAGGTATTGGCAAATAGATTGAAACTTATTTTGCCCTTGATGATATCCCCTTATCAAAGTGCTTCTATAGCTGGGAACTCAATCACAGAAACTGCTATGATTACTTTTGAATTATTTCACTCGATGAACCGTAGAATAAAGGGGCATAATGGGTTCTCTAAAGTTGGACATGAGTAGGCTTATGACAGAGTGGAATGGGCTTTTTTAAGGAATGTGTTATAGATCATTTTAATAATCTTATTATGTGTTGAGTATCTTTTATTTTCTATTCTTTTTTGGTTAATTATGTTCCTTATGGTTACTTGAAAGAGGCCTTAGATAAGGTGATCCAATTTCACCGTATTTATTCTTAATATGTGTTGAAGGCTTGTCTACTTTAATTAGAGGAGCAATGTTTCTCCATCAGCTCCATCAAATCAGAGTCAGTTAATCTAGCCCATCTATTTCATATCTATTTTTTTTGTGGATGACAATCTCTTATTTTTTAAAGCTTCGATGGAGGAAGGTTCTTGTGTCAAGTCTATTTTGTAGTCCTATGAAATGGCTTAAAGTCATGTAGTAAATTATGACAAAACGAAGATTGTATTTAGCTATCGAGTTTATGATGATCGATGTTAAAATATCCAAAATTTGTTAAGAATCTAGAAGGTCAGTCACTTTGTTAAGTACCTTAGATTATAAGATTTATTTGGAAGGTAAAAAGACCATCTTTAATTTTTTTGAAAGAGCGTATTTGGAGGAAGTTGTAGGGTTGAAAAGAGAAGTTTTTTCGGTGGCAGGTAAGGAGGTACTCATAAAATTGATCATTCAGTCTATTCCAACGTATGTCATAAGTTACTTTATTGTTCTTACCTTTTGTTGTGAAGATATTTAATGGTTGATTTTAAAGTTTTGGTAGGGTGGTCTTGATGAGACTTGAAAAGTTCATTGATTAAGTTAGAATAAAATGGCTATCTCTAGATTTCATGGGGTTATAGGCTTTTATGATTTATCTAACTTTAGTTTAGCTTTGTTAGCTAAGCAATGATGGCGTAATTGTCAAATTTTGATTCTCTTTGTGCTTAAATAATGAAAGCTAAGTATTTTTAAGGTACTTCCTTTCTTAAAGCTCCTTTTGGTTGTCATCAGAGCTATCTTTGCCGAAGTCTTAAGAAGGTTTATGTTGGAGGGTTGTTAATGGGCATTTGATTAGTGTTTGGCAAGATAACTGGTTGCCTAGTGTTAACGACATGCACCCTCTTGTTCCTAAAGGTCTCTTAAATGATGCAACTGTTAGTGAGTTGATCAATGCTGACACTCGGAGATGGAAGACATATATCGTTAAGTCTTGATTTTTTCCTTTTGAATCATATGTTATTTTAAGGCTACCTATCAATTTTTTACTACTAGAGCATGTTTATTTTTCGGTCCATTTGAAAAATGGAATATACTCCATCAAATCTAGGTATCACATTCCACTACATTTGAGTCAATTCTCTAATGAAGGCTCATCGTCAAATATTGCAAGCGATCCTTTATGGAAGAAAATCTAGTTACTTAACACTCCCCCCAAAAGTTCGTTGTTTATGTGGAGGTTAGTGCGTAATATTCTTCCCTGTTATGATTTATTAGTAGCTCGAGGGGTTCCTGTGGCAAATTGTTGTCATTTTTGTGGTGCTCAAGGGGAAAGCTTGTTGCATATTTTAAAACTTGTCCATAAGTCAAGGGTGTGTGGTTACCATTCCCTTTTAATATATGCATTGATTGTTTTGCTCAGGAAGATATATCTCGGATTGGATTTGTTGTTTATTTTTAAGTGTTGGCCCTAAATTTCTTGCTTTGATGGTGGAGACACTTTGGTATATCTAGTTTATAAGGAATAAGGTGGTTCATGAATCAGTGATCATGTCGGCATAAATGGTAAGAACTCAACAATCAGTGATCATTTAAGAAATCATTAGCACCTTCCCTTTGATCAATTCCTGAAGATGAGCACATATGCCTCCATGTTTACTGATTCCTCTGTTGTTGGCCTTAGTGCGATTGTTTGTAATAATCTTGAGCAAGTTATGATGGCAACTAGGCAGATGGAGGAAGCTGAATTTCATGCTCTCTTTTTTGGCCTTTCTGTCGCTTTAGATGTAGGCTTTTGATGCCTTCAAGTTGAATCATATTACCTTTTTGTCATCTCTCAGTTATAGATCTCTTCGCTAGGCCTTGTTGTGTCATCTCTTTTATGACAATATTATTAATTTTGCTATTATATTTTAGCTAGTTAAGTTTCAATATGTTCCTAGGTCTGATAATGAGGTTGCCAATGCCTTAGCTAAATGGGCTTTATCTTTAGAGGAACCTATTGTGTTTTTTGAAGAGATTCCTTCTTGTGTTGATTATTTTATTCTGAACAATATGTCTATTGTTTCTTGAGCTATGAATTTTTATTCCCTAAAAAAATAAATTAAAAATAGAAGTTATCACAAATAAACCAACAAGTAAAAAATATTTCAAAAAGCGCGTTGACTTTTAAAACTTTGAAAACTAACTTTTCATCATTATCTTCTTTCAATTATGGAACAAACGCCCTTTTCTTTTTCACCGTCTTCTTCTCACTTCAAATGCTCACCATCTTCCTTTCCTTTTTGATTTCTTTTTTTTTTTCTATAGTTGTTGAGTTCTTTACACCTAGCCAATTTTAATCTTTTGATCTATCGAAATCAACAAAGATGGAAAAAAAAAAAAGACATAATTGGTGGCCATTTTCTCCATGGCAAACCTCACCCCTTTGTATGTTCTTTGCACCAAAATTACTCATTCTTCTTTGTTCCTCCTATGGCACAGCCTTACAGTTTCTTGGAACCAATTTGTTGAGGAATGGAAGTTTCTTGGTTGTGATTTTAATGGTAATTTAGGAATATTAATTTTTTTTTTTCATATTCCTAGCAACCAAAAATCAAAGAGAAGGAACAAGAGGCAAATGTTGGAAGTTGAAAGTATAGAGAATCAGATTGGCTAATTATTAGAAGCATAGAGAATTATATTTGCCTCTTTCTATTAATAAACATCTAAATATTTTGTACAATATTACATAAAATCAACAATAATAAATAGTTATGAAATCGGATTTTCATTAATAGACAATATTACATAATTTTAAAATTTTTTATGCTTAATTTAAACAAAATCAACACATTTCTCAAAGGTTATAAACAACAATTTGACTACAACAAATAAAAACAACAACTGAAAACAACAAATGACAACAAAAAAATCGAAAAATAACAACAAACAACAAACAACAATCAAATAAAAAAACAACAACCAAAAATAGCAAAACAATTATGTAATATATCAAAAAAATTCTTATTTTTATTATTAATACTAATAAAATCGAAGATTTTATTGAAAAGAAAATAATAGGCTAGTTTTAAATATCTCATTCAAAATTTTCAAAAACTCTATAAGAAATTAAGTTAATTAAATTTAAACTTAAACTTAAAATTATTTAGAATATAAAAATTAAATAAATACAATACAATCAACTTCAATTAAGATGAGTTAAAAAAAACAAATAGGTAACAAAAAAAAGTTAGATAAGAAGTTATATAGCTAACAAAAAAAAGGCCAAAAAAAAAACAGAAATATAAAACTGAAAAAGCAAGTTCAAAAATAAAAAAATAAAAATACGGAATCAAAAATAAAAACGTATGGGTCAAATGATCCATCTACAGAAATTTCCTTTTAAAAAAAATATTTCCCATAACATATGCACAAAGCTTATTTGCAGCCAAATTGATTTATTAACTATTCCGATTATACGTAGACAAGTTTGTCCATTTTCTATCAACGCATGCATGATGTTCTTTTTTAACATAATTAGACAAATTACATACTTACAAATTAAGGATTAAACCTAACACGGAATAAACACGGTTATGCTTATACAACATTAAAATAAAATGCATGACCTGCACCTATAATTTGTTGTAGGGGGTTCAGCACAAATTGAATGGGATCAAAAACTGAATCGAACATCAATAAATTTACTTCGGTGCTGTAGTTATTTTTAGAAAATCAAAAAATTCAGTTAAAATTAATAAATTAAAAAAAATAAAAAATACTAAATAATTTAGATAGCCTAATGATTTTTGTGTTTTTCTTTACTAAGATTGAGAACTTGGGTTGGTTCGATTTACAAACCAAATGCTTAGTCCTAATTTATTGTTGCATGCGCACACATGCACTCAGACATACATATTTGTGCCCTCATGTGAGATTTGGGTTGCAGTTTATACCAATTAAATTAACTGTTAGCATTTTAAAAAATTTTAATTAAAAAATTTAAAAATTTTGATAAATTAATAATGTCGGTTTGGTTCGACTTTTAACCCCATTGACATCTAAAAAATTTAAATTGATGTCATTTAGTTGATTCAAAATGGAGTTGAACCGGTTAGATTGATTAGACCATAAATGGATTATATAGCCAGTTCCACTCTCAAACCAATTTTAGAAACGTATTCCCTTTATAGTCTAATGACTCAGGTGATGAATATTATAAGGTGAGGTTATGGATTCGCTTCTCTCTCCCCTTGACGTCTCGGTTATCAAAAAAAAATTATAGAAACACCGGTTATACCTACTTTTAGTTGCTTGGTTAGGTTCATTAAAAAAAAAAGAATAATTTGTAGATCATTTAAAAAAGAGAGATAAAAAGGGTGCAAAACAAATAGGTATAGCTCTCTCATCACCAACCAAACCCCTCCGTTAATCTTTGAATTATGTCCGCGCATGGAACTGGTGGAATTTATTAATGTGGTGTCCCACACCCATAGATAATAAATTGATTTTTTTCTTTCTTATTAAAACTAATAACTAACCCATCCTAATCTTATCAGTACTACCAGAATGATACCAGTCCAAAGG
>CATIWK010357332.1:0-24692 GCA_949634005.1 Mallotus japonicus
ACACATGGTAGAGGGAAGAAGATAATGCATACATAAGAGTGATAAGTAGTTGGCAAAATTAGGGTCCACAAGTGTTGTGGCTCCAAAGAAAGAAAGAAGTGGCTCCATCATGCTTGTGTTGTGTTAATGGTAGGTCTTTAGTCATTTCTGGCATTAGCCTCTGACTCTACTTTCACACCAGTGATGACTCAAGTTCTTTGTTATTGGTCCCCTGCACAAGGTTAATGCCTTAAGAAAAAAAAAATAGCACTACCCAAGAGAAGCCCAATTAGCATCTACTAGCCCATGTTCATGTAAGGCCAGTAAAATACATGAGAAAGAGTGGAGCTTTGACCCAAATGGAATATTTGTTGCTGGGCCAAATCTCTAGAGATTGTTGAATAATGATATTGGTGTCTTGAAAATGTCAAAATTTCAGCTGGTTTCTAACATTAACATCCTCAAGTTTTTGCTTGGACAAGCATGCTCAGTTTCTACCAAGCCAAGTGTCAAATAGTCCTATTTTTCACACACACACACACTTGTGGTAGCATTTTCAATTCAAAGCAAGGAACTTATAGTTTTCAGTTAGTGGCTTGAATTTGTTGACGGAAGCATTGGCATAGCTAAATCCATCAATCTGAACCGCATGATCTGTTTTTCTTTTTCAACATAATGTGCTTCCTGGGCACCCAACACCAAATATCCTAGCACAAACAAGAAATTGTAGCAGTAAATATGTCTTCGGATAACATAGGCTTGGAAGAAGGGCAACATGTTGATTTTAATCGTCCAAAAAATGAAAACTCTGGTTTTTGTTCTTCAAATAAGACCGTTCAACTCCTTCAGAAGGCAATCAATCTAATTTCATTTGCTTCTCTCTCTCTCTCCTTTTTTTTTTCTTTTTACTTTCTGTTATTACATTGTAATTTAATTAATTATTAGCTATGAACATAAATATATTAGCAGGGAGGGAGATGCCCATTTGATTTCGGATGTATTACATCTGATGGTTAAATTTGTGACACATATTTCAAGTGTTTTACACTTAACTAATAAAAATGAAACACGTGTTTATATGTCATAATTCTAATCGAGTGCAATAATTTATCAAAACAACTGTAATGTTGTTTCGACTAACTATATTGCATCCGATAATCAGAATAATAATACATATAGATGCTTTTCCAAAAAAAAAAAAAAAAAAACATATAGATGCATTTTTATAATATGAAATCACTAATGTTGTAAACATATATGTTGCATAAATATGGAATAGTTAGATAATAATTTATCATAATAGCAAGATTAAGCTAATGATGTGTATCTTTTTTCTTAATTAATAGTTAATTGCTGAGACAATAGGGACGTACTTCGTGATATTTTGCGGTTGTGGATCAGTTGTGGTGAATAAGATATATGGTTCAGTGACATTTCCAGGAATTTGTGTAGTTTGGGGTCTAATTGTGATGGTTATGGTTTACTCTGTTGGTCACATCTCTGGTGCACATTTCAATCCTGCAGTCACCATCGCTTTCGCCATTTATCGCCAATTTCCTTACAAACAGGTAACACTTGTATCGAATTATTGATCAATTTTATTCATAATAAAAGAAGCTCCAAAATTGTTATCAATCTCAGTGCAAAATGAAGTTTGAACTTGAAGCCTCAGAGAACCTGAGACAAGCTGATACAGGTTCTGAAATGTTATATGTATGTATTGTTTCAGGTGCCATTGTACATTTTGACACATGTAACTGGATCATTTCTTGCTAGTGGGACTTTATACTATATGTTCAGTGTGCCAGAGGAAGCATTCTTTGGGACAACACCATTAGGACCTCCAATGCGTTCTTTTGTTTTCGAGATAATTATATCCTTCCTCTTAATGTTTGTCATTTCTGGTGTGGCTACAGACAACAGAGCAGTGAGTATCAATATTTTTTTTTTTTTTTATTGTATCCAGTAACTATAAGGTTCTGATTAATCCTGATCAAACTGAATGGACCCTATAAAGGGGAGGAAAGCTCTGCCAGTTTTGATTTTTCTCTTGAACTCGGAATTTTTTTTAAAAAAGTTCAGATTTATTGCTATTTGGACCAAAAGACGTTGATTTTTTTTCCTTTTCTAACCTGTTAACAAGACATTCTTGCTCACAATATTGCAGATAGGAGAATTAGCAGGAATTGCTGTTGGCATGACAATTATGTTAAATGTCTTCATTGCTGGGTACATCATTCTAATCTAACAATTTTCTTTGATCATATAGATTAGTTTCGGAAATTTTTTTTTTTTAGCTAATATTGTGGTTCCTTGTATAAAAACTTCAATTGCAGGCCTATATCTGGGGCATCCATGAATCCTGCTAGAACCTTGGGGCCTGCCATTGTCCTGCATCACTATAAGGGAATTTGGGTCTATATGGCTGGTCCTGTCATCGGTACCATTTCTGGAGGGTTTGCTTATAACCTGATTAGGTTTACAGATAAACCTTTGCGGGAAATTACCAAGAGTAGCTCATTCCTAAGAAGTTTCAGGGACAAATAAAATGCTGTAGTATATAGTTACAGGGACTTTTATGTTTTTAGATTTTTTGTTATTTAATTTAGGACGTGGAGTTTCACCACCTGCAATAATTAATAAATAAAATTCTATAGTATATTCATTGTGGGATTTTTTTAAAATTTAGGACGACATATGTCATTAATTTCTCAACGTCACGAAATAAATTTTATTATTAATTTTGAATTTTTTTTCTACAAATAGTTCAAGTAGCAAAAAGTATGAGTATACGGCTGTAAAGAGTAAGGATTGAACCTCTACCCCTATCAAGGGGTAGCATCCGTTTTGTGAAGCTTTTGAAGGCCCGTGACACCCCTTCTCTCTCTCGCGTGATGTTGAGAATTAACTACCTAATTTAGTTATCCATTGATTATTTGATTGAATTTAGATTCTGTCGATTTTATACTTTAACTAATGTTGTTTCGTCCTGGAAAACATGGGTTCTAATGTACCATCATGAACATAAATTCCCAAGCAAAGAAAGCAAGTAAAAGATGCAGATTTCCAAAAGATTGTTGTTGTTGTTGTTTCTGCAACAAACTTTCTAGAATTTATAACAAGTTCATTGGATGCTTGTGCTTATAAATGTGCATCTCCTTACTATATAGTACAATAATAAAGGACTTATCACATGCTCCTATCCATGAATTTTTAGTCACATCCGAGAAACTATATCTATATAAAACCAAAAACACACATGGAGTCACATGAAACAAAGAAATTTCAATATACTAACAGAAATCTCACATGGCTTGCCAAATCTGAAACCGTCTTATTTCCCTAGCTAGTGTTGAAATGTGACACACTTAAAAATTAATTTGAAGTTTTTGTTTTCACAATGCATGCAAGAGATAAATAAGTTCATATGTATAGTCTGGTTGGTGAAAAAGGATCCTATTTTATTGTTAAATAAATTTAATTCATATGGAAAACAATTTTAAATTTATTTTATTTTATTTATAAACTACCAAGTTCATTTAAACTCTAACTAATTCGGTTCAATTCAGATAAGCTTATAAAGGCGGTAAAAGTTTTCCAACAATTAGTATTAACAATTGTTAGTAAATTTAATTTTGAATGAACCAAATTGATATAAAGAAATGTAGTTTTAATATTGTTAAAATTTAATTTTATTTAATATATAAACCCACTTGAACATGTTCATTCTATTTGGGAAAAAAAATTCTAATAGTAAACTAACATTCCATCAAGCATTCAATAAGAAACTTTTTTATCCATTGAATGAAATGAAATATAAGGTAGCATTGATATTGATGGATTAAAAACTCATTGACCCACTTCATCTCTTCCCTTAGCAAGCAAAAAAATTCAACAACCTGAAGCCCACCTCTCTCTTGTTAGTATTTTATCTATAGTTGCAACCATGGATACAGCTTCCAAGTTGATGTGGATCTCTCACCAGAAGGGAACATCACATGGGTAGGGTCATTGGTCTTATTTTTTTTGCATCATTTTCATCACTACCATTATAGCTAGAAAATGGCTTATTACATGGTAGCATTATTGATGAGATCATATGCATGCTTGTTAGATTATTTATATATATATATATATATATATATATTTGTTCTTTTGTGTAAATGGGTTATTTTTTTAATAAATAATTTTGAAGTTAAAGTGAGAAACATTAAAAAAATAGTATGGTCTATGCATCTATAATTTTGCTGGTTTGCAGAGGAGTAGGAGAGTCAGCCTTATACAGTTCATTGTTGTGGCAATGTTCAATGCTCTATTTGCCAAATGGTACCTTGTAGTGCTAAGATGAACAATTTTGTACCTCCATTGTAGGACCTTCCTTTAATTCTAACAAAATTCGGTCAAAAACATCGGCTTTGTTCACAAGGGATTAGTCCATATCCCAAAAGGAAATAAGGGAATAAATCAATTTCATTTTTCAGAGAAAAATATGGAAAATAAATATTTGAAGTATTCAAATCAAAAAATATATCAAGGACTATTTTTTTTATACTTGAACTATAAATAATTATTAATTTTAATTAAATTCAGAGTGAGCCAAACTTGAAAAAAATAAATTATCTAAATATAAATAATTCTATTGATTAAATGTGACACTCCAAATTATATCAATTTTTTTTGTGAAAGAAAAAATTAGCCGGTAAAAATTTGTTGTCATTTAAATAATATTTTGGATTTAAAGTGTAATATATACCTTCTTATTCCATTTAAATTCAACCAAATTAGTTAAAATTTAATGAGTTTTACATTTAAAAAAGTTAAAAAGTTTAGGTGAAAAATTTTTAATCAGAAAAATAAAACAGTAAGGTATTCCACGTGGAGCACACTGTTCCATCCGATATAGGTGCAAATGAGACAACAATCACGTGGTTTCCACGCTTTATAGAATAAACGGTGAGGATGGAAGTTCAATGTTAGTTAGAAAGAGATCTGAAGTGGGGTTTAAGTAGCCACGATAGGCCCTGTGGCACCACATATTTGCCGGGCGAACAACAAGACATGCACGGCCCATGCACGTGCATTGGGTTAGGATTGAAGTTTGTTTCTATTCTATGACCATACCGTAAGATTCATGATGGACCCCTCCTTAACCTAATGGCTCTAATCATTGCATCAATCAAACCATAGTTTCATCATGCATTCCTAAAGTTTTTGGGTCCCATACTTACATAAATTAATTAATATATGATTAGATTAGATTAGATCAGATCCATCATCATTTTATTATTATTATTATTTTTTTATGGTGGGGGTTCACTTGATCACTTCTCTTTTTAGCCAAAAATTTAAAGTGGTCTCGAAAGTGATTCCACCTACTCAATTGTTATAATCATCATCTGTTTTTTTAATCGATCATTTAAAAAAAAAAAACAATTATAATCACAATCTTGATTGTTTACCAAAAACTCCATTAACATTAGTCATATTTAGATTATTTTTGGTGCAAAAGCTCAAGATGAATATTTGTCAATAGAGTCCGTGATTCTTATCTAATGGCTAGAAATTTTTTTAGTTAATAAAAAAATTGTATAATTTAGACATTAATAAATTATATAATAAATGGCGGTTATTTTTTTTAAATTAATGAAGGTATAAGGTCTATTAGACCTTACATGTTAAAATGTCCTTAAAAAAAGTTATTATTTGATAATTGATACAATATGATAAATTTTTTTAAATTATTATGGTTGATATCAATCCATAAAAAATTAATTTAAACTTTGGATGCTAAATTTTAATACGATAAAATTAATCCTAATAATTTAATTGGTAATAATTTTTAAATATTAACAATTTAAAATAATGCCGTTTGAATATGAAATAAAAATAACTTAATTATAAGAAAATTAAATTGAATTTATATTTTTTTTAGAAAGAAAATTTTCCAAAGGCTGAAAGCAAAATATTTGTTTTAGAGATAAAGGCACTTTCTTTCATTTTCACATTAATTAGAGTTGATAATTTGCTGTCGTCCTTTGACTGCCATTGCTGTTCTTGGCAAACATATAAAATTAAATATTTAAGACCCACAAATTAAAAAAAAAAAAAAAGTGATTTACACAAAATCCAAATCTAACATCCTTAATATCAAAAGTAAATCATTAGTAAATAATCTAGCACATATATAAGCAAAGTCAACACATAGACAACCGACAAATGGCAAAATCCTATAGTCAACTGATATCAAAAGGTATAGAGTTCGATTTCTACCGTCATCATTTAAAAGGTCTATTATATAGTCCATTAATACTAAAGGCATATAACTTCTCTATTTACCAAAAAAAATCTAATTTAATCCAAAAATTCAACGTTTGTCTTAAAACCCGCCATTAGATTGAATAAATGGATGCTGCAGTAGCCGCCGTTGATCCGAAGAACCGAATTAAACGATGATGGAAGTTTAAAGAAGAAGAAAGTGAAGGAAAGAGTCACAGTTACACTGCCTGATCAAAACAAGACACTTATTATTACTGTCATTCAATGGAGAATTTCAGATGAATTAATGTGAGATTTATAATATAAAAAAATATTTTATTTTATTTTATTAAATTAAAATATTAAAAATATTTATATTTATTTTGCTCAATTATATAAATTATACATTAGATAATATTTACAATATTAACTAGTCTTATTTTTAATAAATAAATATATTTTTTATATATTAATTTATAAATAGATGACAATATACGATAAAATGTCAACTTCAGTAAAATTATATTTAAAAAATTATAAAATTTTAGATATATTTATATATATATATATATTAAATGTTGAGTTTCAAAGTTATTCGATCCAAATTTTGACACATACCCCTTCTCATTATTCAGTATTCAACTTTAAATACTTATGTGTTGAATTTTAAAAGTTCATATTTTTTAATTAAAAAATATAAATATTTGCACCTTGAAATACTCTTAAAAAGGAATTATTATTTAACTACACTCCAAATTATTAATAGACGAATTTATAATATGAATACACAATTAGCGGATATAGATGATTTATTATTTATTACTCTCTCTGTTCTAAACTAATTGTTTCTTTTTCAAATGAAAAAAATTCTAAATTAATTATCATTTTTATATATCCAATACAATATTAATTTTTCTTTCCTATTTTATTTTTATGTTACCTTTATCTAATTGATTTTGTAAAATTTTATAAGTTTTAAATATATTTAGAGAAAAATAATTTAGTTTCATTTAACTATTTATAAACCTATTAAATATTTTTTTAATCCAAATAAAATAATTAGTGTGAAACGGATAGAGTAATATATTTTTGACAAGGATGGTAATGCAAACATAGTAATAATAATATATTTTTGAAAAGGATGGTAATGCAAACATAGTAATAATAATACTGTGCAGTGCACACCGAACAAACAGAAGAGAGAGAAAAAGGAGTGAATGATTTTTGGAGAAAGAATCAAGAAAACAAAAGAGAGAGAGAGAGAGAGATCTGTGTGAGATCTGCAAAAGGTACTGTCTCTGTTTGGTTGTTGTTTCGCATTTACTCTTATAACACGCCATTCCTTTCCGTCCTCCTCTGTCCTTTCTTCTTTCTTTGATTTGGATACACATATATCTTATACATACAGATTTCTCTGTATCTGCAAATGCGTCTTTAAATGGTAATTTTTTTTTCTTCATTGTTATGGTTAAGATTAACGAATCTTCGTTGAACTTTTGTTTTTTTGGTTTTGGTATCAGCAGGTGATTGATTGATGAAGGAGAGTGTATTTGGAGCTTCATTTTGAGGTGAAAACAATGGCGGGAGAATTCGAAGAACCTTATAGCATTGGCTTTCAGGTACCCTTAATTATTTCACTTTCCTTTTACAGTTTTGTGCTTAAGGATCTAACTGTAGTTACCATTTATTTATTTGCTTTAATCAAGTTTTATGATAGGTGGTGCTTTCTTTGTAATGCTTGCAGTGATTTTATTTGAGTTATTAATTATGATTTATTATTTCTGAAATTACTCTTAATAATAACAGTTTTAGGTCGTATCTTATCTGTGTGTATCTTTCTTTCTTTTTTTTTTTGCCCCAGCTATTGATGATCATATTTTAGTATAGCTCTTTTGGTCTTACTTTTTATGATAAGTGATTGCTCTAGAGGACTACTTCTTTTTTTTTTTTTTTGTAAGTAAAAAATTGTGTTCGCACAATTGGAGAAAAGCAGTGGAAAGTAAAGAGTTTGGTGTTCTTTAATTTTGAAGCTGAATTTATCTTCGCTACTGATTGTGATATAATATGATTTATCTGCAATAAAGCAAGATCGTGCTTTCATAAAGTTGCTATTTTTCTTCATCTTTGGCTTGTGTGATTTTGTTAGGATGATGATTTCCATAGACATTTATTGATTTCCCATGACAATGTAAAATTTTTTTCCCACTAACTAATCCCCTTTTCAACTTCTTAACATCAACTTATTTGAATTGGGCAGACAGATTCCTTGGCTTTGCACTCTGGTTCTATATCATTTGGAAGATTTGAAAGTGAAGACTTATCATGGGAGAGGAGATCATCTTTCTCGCACAATAAGTACCTTGAAGAGGTTGAGAAATACTCAAAACCAGGATCAGTTACTGAAAAGAAGGCTTATTTTGAAGCCCATTTCAAGAAGAAGGGTATGCGGCTACCTGGTTTCTTTGAGGGTCAAACTGGGGGAGAATGTCGCAGTGATAATGAGGCCTTTGAAGGTGTGGGTCACAAAGATGAAGATTACATGAATGGAAATAGCAATGATGACAGGTTTGATGAAAGTGTGCCTGTTGATGTGGACTATACAGAGTTTGACAATGGATATGAGGGAGGTCAGTTTGATCATGTGAACTATAGCAGTAGCCAATATGCTCATTTTGATGGGAGTCCTGGAAGTTCAGAATATCATGGAGAATCAGAAATGATGGATTGTGAAAGAGAAGACCCTGGTGTTTTATCGTTTGAATCTCAGATAGAAGCTGCTTTGAGCAATGCCAATGTTTTGGTTGAAAGTATCTTAGAGAACAGTGAACCCCAGGAAGCACCTGAAACTGAAACTGGACCTCAAAACATCGACTTGACAGAGTTAGTAACCATAGAGAATTTTGCTGACAGTGTTGCTAATGTGGATGAATCATCAACACCTATTGACCCATCATCAAAAGTTGAAAATGCTGGGATTCATAAAACCGCTGAAGTGAATCAGCCAACTCTTTCTCCAAAGGTTTATATTTATATTCTATTTGTGATTCCATGTTGGTTGAAGTCAGAAGAAAAAATCTATGATGCTAGTTTGGTGATAGTCCAAAATACATAAAAGTGTAATATGTTAATATATTTTAATTCAGTTTAGTCTTGCTTATGAAACCTATACCTATGAACTAGCTTCATTTCTTTTAATATTTCCCATAAGTGATTCCAAAGTTTTCCCCATGTTGCATATAACTGTGACCTGAACTCAACGTTTTTCGTACTCTAGTTGGAGGCTGCAACGGAAAGTAAATGTGCTAAGCACAGATTAAAGTCTCAAGTTAATACTAGTCAAGTTCAGAAAGGCAATTGTAATGATGCACCAAAAACAGCTGCAATGAAGCAGAATAGAAAGGAAAAAGAGAGTCCACAAGGAATGAAATCAGAGAAGCAGTCACCTAAAGCAGCCACTCCAACTAGACGATTACTGCCCAGAACTACTAAAGGAGAGGTTAGCTATTTTGAGGCAATACTCTAGATCTGTCTAACTTCACATTTTTATGCTGATTTCATGTTCTTAGTTTGGCATTTGCATGGTCTTTTGTGCTCAGGATTCTGAAAGTTGTAATTCAAGATCAAGTCTTGTGTATAAAAGGTACTTGCTGTCTCTTGCATACTGCTAATATGCACGTTTCATGAATTGAATGCTATAAAATGCCTCTCTTCTTGCAGTGCCAGTGAAAGAGAACCAAAGATAAAGAAAGCAGTTGAATCTCAACCTTCCGGATCAAAGAAAGTTGAGCCTAGAGTACGCCAGAGCCCCAACAGGTAAGTTAGACACATCACTAACTATATTTGATTATCTTGATGCTTTGACCTTCTGAACATAAATGTGGATTGACTATATTGCAGATTTAAGAAGACTATTAACTCAGCTAAGCCAGACACAAGGTCAAGTACTGCAGCTTTCAGTTTCAAGTGTGATGAGCGAGCGGAAAGAAGGAAAGAGGCAAGCAAGCTTGCTATTGTTATATAGCATTTTAAAGTTGAGGGATCATTTTTGAATGCTTATGTCTTTCTTCTTGTGACTGTTCTGGTTTAGTTCTATATGAAGTTAGAAGAAAAAATGCATGCTAAGGAGGCTGAGATGAATCAGATTCAAGCAAAAACACAAGTACGTCAAATAATCCCATAACTACTTTTTGTTATTATCACTAAGGTAGACTTAAAATTCTTCTGTAAGGATAAGCTAATTCATTATGCTAAAAGAATAGTTCTATAGATATTGATATTTGATGAAGTAGCACAAGAGATTTTTGACATTCTTATGAAACTTCCTTTTGTCATACAACATGACATATTCTGAGCATCACAAAGGCCAAAGTAGGAAGAAGGTTACAGCATTCACTTGTACATCAATAATGAGAATTATTTCTACTATAATCTAATTTGTATTAACTTGATGGATCATGTTGCAGGAAAAGACAGAGGTTGAGATTAAAAAATTTAGGAAAAGCCTTAATTTCAAAGCAACGCCCATGCCTTCTTTCTATCATGCTGCTCAATCTTCAGGTTCTGTTGGAAACAAGGTATGTTTGCAGGTTTTGTTGCTTTCCCTTATTGTATGAGGGCATACTCCAAGACTTGACTATAACTGTATATCAGTGCATTTACCTCTGCTAATAAAGTTGCTTAGATAAAACGTTGGGTTCTTTTTGTCATGTGCAGTATAAGCAGTTAATATGTTCTGAATGTAGTGATTTCTGATCTGAACAATTTCAGCACTCTACAAACATTTTACGGCTAATAACTGATAGTGTTGATAGGAGTCAAGGGTCAGACCATGAATGAAGGGGTTGTCCAGAAATGCAGTTATGCTGTAGGGTTTTCTTTTTTATCTTGGAATTGAGAGAAATGGCTAGAGGAAATGACAAACTGTGGTTAAAATCTCTGCTCTCTCCCCTCCCCTTTTCTTGTGAATAAGTTGTGGATATTTTGTGAACATGTCATATATAGGTAAACACGTTGAGTGATTACGAATCTTACATGGTATCTAATTACAAGTGAAATTGTTGTACTTAGAGAAAAAAAAAAAGCTTTAGGGGACGATTAAATAAATGACTTTGCGAACTAATTTATTAAAGGGTTGGCAAGAAGAATTTTTTTTTTTAGTTCATATAAACTATAAATTTTGCTGAATTTTCATATTTCTCATTAGTCTATTAGACTATGAAAATGGGCTTCTTTGGGGTTATAGAAAAATGATAATGCTTGTGTCATTTGCTGAACTTGAAGGGAGTACCTATGCATTTGAAGAGCCTTTTTTTCTTTATGCATAAATCATGGAATGCCTCCTTTTGTTGTTGCGAAATGTATCATAGTGTATCCTTGATATTAAGTGATGTCTCTTGTTGCGTCCTAAGTTTGATACCTTCCTTTTTCTTTTTCCCATATTAAAGCCTTTTGTTCTTTATGCCATTATACTTCTATACTATATTTTGGCAGAAAATCAAGTAGTCCTTCTTTACTTGTGTATCAGGCCACATCATCTAAAACTAAACCAGCAAAAATACAACAGAAGTCAACAAGTCCGGGCAGAGCTGTTACAAGATCACAATTGCTTTCCAGGGCAGGAAATAACCATGCTGTCTCAGCTAGTGAACCTGTGAAAACAATCAGTGCTCCTGAATCCCTGGAGAACACTGATTGCCATGCAGTAGAGAATTCTGAGACTGGTGAGAACAACAGCAACCACCCAGAAGCTGTAATGAAAAATGGTGTCACTAGCAAGGAGTCTGAGAAGGTGAAGGATGCTAATTTGCAAAGACATCGAGTGTCAGAGAACAGTAAGCTGTTGAAAGACCAGAGGGCAGATGGCAAGCAAAAAATGGGAACTCGGAGAAATAGCAGCGAGATGGTGAGGAAAAGCATTAAAGGTGTTGGAATTGGTGGCCATTCTGGAATGGGTCATCTGGCTGTTGGTGTTGCCTCCTGAACCAAGTTATGTTCTCCATCGGCTAAAAGATGCAATCACGATTGCCTGTAATGATGAAGTTTGCAGAGACAGGCATATAAATAGAAGCATGACGGAATTTGGTAACATATGCTTCGCTAGCAGCACAAACATCACAAATCCCTGCAATCAACCGTCTGGAAATAGCATTTCCTTTATGTCATTGCTCAACATTGATGCAAGCAGCAAGAACTGTACCGTGTAGCTAGAATAGGTAATAATAAATTGTTAAGAGATCAATTCAGGAGACACCATATATTTAAACAGCAACAGAAATAAAGTCTAGTAAACTATGTGTTATCTTGTAATAAAAATGTATGCTCTCCTTTAATAACGTACGATCTTTGTCAAGCATATGAATGTAGACAAAGGATGTGAAACTTCAATGTAAAATTTTATGTAATTATCTTTGGTTTCAACAATCAATGCTGTATACATTTTTTAGTTTTCCAAAACTCACCACTTTATGTACGCAATCGATCGAAATGATATCCCTTCAATGCAACATTGGCTATCGAAAAAATCTTGAAATTCCACCAAAGCACAAAATTCAGGATCTTTAGAAAAATGAATTGTTATTATTATTCGAAGAGTGCATACGACATGAATATGGATAAGTTTATACTAACCCGTCAATTTGGGATCCATCTCATCTTGGCAGGCAAGAATTTTTCATGGAACTTGTTGGGTTGGTGCCAAGGATGTAATTTGCCTGTAACCTTTTATTTACTAAACTAAAGAAATAGCAGAGCACTTGTTTTATTTGCGCAGAAAGGGAGCTTACAAACATCAAATACACTTTTGACTCGAGAAATGAGCACAAAAGCATATGGAATATTTTATCATGTCTCCCGAGGATTATTCTATACAATTTATTAATTTTAACCCAAAACTATATATTTATTGAGCTTATTAAATTAATAATTATTCACCCCCTTCTTCTGATAAAAATATATATTGGCCATATTCACCCCTATGGGTTTATTGGGTTTTATTAATTTTTTTTTCTTTGCTCAAGGAAGCATAAAATGGTATCATCCACTTTCTTCCTAACCACTTAAAATCTGTTCTGTTCCAAAACAGATGATTTACTAAAGTGGTTACAAGATTCTAAAAATCTTAATCAACATTGAGACCCAAACAATTTAAACTAAATACAATAAGAAAGAAATAACTAAAGCACCTCTAATACCAACAAAATAAATAAATAATTGAAAAAAGTAACTCTAAAAGTCCGGTTCTTGAGCCACCTCTGCTGCCACTTTTCTTGTATTTTTCATGGATCATTTTCTACAACCTTTATCACCCAACTTTTAAAAAAGGGCATTTGATACCTCTTTATTCCTAAATTATTGTTTTTCCATATCATAATTTAAATTTAAATTTCATTTTTCACTAATCTATGGAAGTGTATATATATATATATATTGGTTTAAATCACCAATATTTAAAGTTCAATGTAATCTAATTAATCCAATTCTATTCAAGTAGGATTACAAGGATGATAATTTTTTTTAATAATTAATTTAATAAAATGAATTGAGTATTGCTAAATAAAAAAGAGCTATTATTAGAATTATAAGGTTTAATTTTTTTTAAAAAAACTCTGTTTTACATTAAGCAAGAATTTAAAAAAAAAAACAAGAACAAGAAAATATACATTAAAGAGAAAAAAAAAAAAAAAACAATGACAGTCATCTTGCAGTCCGGAGCTACAATACATATAGCTAAAATCTGCTCATAATAACACATGAACGAAATTCAAGTACTACAAGCTAAACAACCTATAAAATTACTTAAATTTCATACAATATAATTAATTGACTAATTAAACTACATTAAAAATTTCACTTACAAATGAAGAAAAGTAATAAAAGCAAGAACAACAGCTATAGTGATCAAGAACCTCGACTTTTGAAGACTTATTGCCGATGAAACATCAGTTTGGTGAGGAGCTTTTCTGTAGTAATATGGAAAATAAGGCAAGATAGGATCAGGAGGAGGAGGACCATAACCGTAGTTGTTATTCCCAGTTGGTGGGTTATATGGATAACTATTCCCTGCTGGTGGAGGGTAGTACAACACGCCGGCTGGAGGTGGATATGTTCCTGTCTGTGTCGCAGGAGGTGACGGTGTTGTGACGGTGGGGGTGCCGCCGGTAGGCGAAGGCAGACATGGATAAGGGCATGTGTCATCTGACTTAGTCATGGTTGGGATATGGAGAAGAATGGAGGCGAGGAAAAGAGTGGAAAATATCAGGGTTAAATTAGCAGCCATGTTTTGATGAGGAAGAGAAGATGCAGAAGTGAATAAAGGGAGTGAGAGGTGAGGTGAGTGATGTTAATGGAGCAAGGAGAAGATACCTAATGAATGTCTCTTTTTAGCGTTTATTGTCATGACCCTACAAAAGGGCAATATTGAAAGACAAAAAAGATTAAAGGGTTGAAAAGAACTTGTAAGGTATGGTATGCTATCATTTTTGTTGATATGTCATGTTACAGAGTATTCCTATATTGTTATAACCTTCCTATATTGTATTATTGTAATGTAATAAGAAAGTAATTAGAGTTAGGAAGTAATTAAAATTTTTTTATATTATTTTTATTTTTTTTAACTATAAATGCATATAATGTGTATATATATTGTTACACACAGAAAATAATAAATAAAATATAATATTAAATTTGTGTTCATGAACATAAACTATTATATATGCTGAACCACGTAATTTTTTTTTTATATAATTTTGCTTTTATATTTCTTAATATTTAATTTTATTTCTTAAAAATTTATCATGTGAAGGACAAGGTTAGACATATACACCACCAACCCACCAAAGCAATATATATATATAGCTTAGGTTTGATAAGTATAAAGACATGTGAGGTAGCTATATTGAGACAATGATATGAGGATTGCTGCATTAAGGATGAGGAAAAGGGTCATTATAGAGTGTATTGCACATGAGATAACAAGTCAATTCTTTTATTTATTTTTTGGTTGATTTCATAGCCAAATAGATGGCTCAATAGCATGGACTACAATTGGTTGATTAATTTGATTTTTTAAAATTTAGTATTGCATTTGATTCTGGATAGGAAAATTAAGCTACACGAGATGTGACCTTACTAGAATTGAACAATTAGGACCCTTTTGAAAACAATATACTAATTGCCCTCCAACCACCCTCACTTTGGACAATCGTTTGGTGAAAGTTTGGAACTTTTGCTTGTAACTCTGACAAAAATTTATGATATATGTTTTTTTTTTTTTTTTTTTTATCAAATTACAATTTGTGGAGAGGGGATGGGAGCCTGAGACCTCCCCTTATGCTTGATGACGTTAATTTTACTTATGTCCTCTTCCCTTAAATTTGGTTCTATTTCAAAATTATAAACCATTTTACTTTATACTTGATGTGATTTGATATGTAGTTGTAGATCATTTTAATTTTATTGTTCTTTATAATGTTCTTAGGTAATTAATACGTACCAAAAATTGTATTAGACATTATTATTATTATTGTGAAAGATAAAAAAAAATGGCTACTTCTATTATATAATTCACAAAAAAAAAAAAAGTAGAAAATCTTGAAAAAGCAAATAATTCATGCAATAATGGGAAATTGTGTAGCTGTGGTAGTCTTGGATCTTGCCCCAAACTTTGCTTTTTGAATATTCAAAAACAGAGTGAATATATATTGGAAGAACTCAATACATTTCCAGCTTTTGAAGGATGTTTCATTATGTGATTGTGCATGGTTGTGTTGGATGTCCTGCATCTTTCAAAAAAAATGTGCCTTTTTAATCCCCACAGGAAATTTCTCTCATGAAAACCCACATATTCCAAAAATTAAGGTTTTCAAGTCCGTACCAAAGCCCCCAATCTACATTTTCCTTCAGACAGTCACTTGATCAAAAAGTTCATTTCTTTGTTAACCCTTTACATGACAAATTAAAGTGGAATCGAGGAATTTTATTTTTTATCATTCTATATTGGTCGAAATTTAAGTAGTTTGGTGTATAATTCCATTTAAAAAATTATATTTAACACGTTAATAGTACGATCCTCATCTTCTCCTCCCAATAAAAAAAAGGCGTAATATACAATTTCACTCTCTGAACTTTGCTTAATTATTTTATGCCACCTCTCGATTTTTATTTTATTCAATGTCATCTCTTAACTTTTATTTTTCACCTATTTAGCCTACATAACTTCTATTTTTTACCAATTTCACCTCTTAACTTCTGTTTTTCAACTATTCAAGCTTATAGCGAGTTAAATGCACGAGTTTGTCTGATATGTAAGAAGGGTTAAATAGATAAAAAATAAAAATTAAGAGGTGAAATTGAATAAAATGAAAGTCGATAGATGATATAAAATAATTGAATAAAATTTAGGAATGAAATTGTATATTTGGCCAATAAAAAAACTTCTCTTATTGAGATTATAAAATTAATCCTAGTTATTTAGAATAAAATTATACATATTTGGTGAAGTTATAAATAAATTAAAGTAATAAGATTATAGTTAGAAATGAAAAGCAGAAATTGCATTAGAGTATGGACTCAATAATTGGAGTAGACATTTGATTCAAAAAAAAAATAATAATAATTGGAGGAGACATGTGGAAAAGAGATAGCAATGGTTAAGGAGTCCAATTTGATGACTCATTATTTTTGCTGACTTTTCAATCCTTCTAAAATCAAAACAAAAGAAAAAGACTGATTCCTCACGCAAAGATAAATTCATTGGCTACCGCTGTAAAGTTGATCAAATTTGAGTAATTTTGACGTCAATGCTAAATGATCCCAACATCAACTCCATCACTGCATTTCATCATCTTCTTGGGCATATATATAAAATTAGTTAAGTACATGTTTTCCTTTAGCTATACTAATAATTGTTAATTAATAACAAATCACTATTCTAAGAATAATTTGGTTAGTGAGTAGATGTGATTTATTATTTGCATTTTAAGAAAACAATTTTTTATTAATAGAAAGATTAGATGAAAGCTTCACAATAAGAGCAATCGTCCAATTTTAAATCAGATAAAAATTGATTATACAAATCAACTATGATAGAGTGGAACCTTACTAAATTTTATTATGTTCTAAAAGAGAAATAATTACTGAACCACTTTCATACTGACAAAAAAAAAATGTTTATAGAACTTCGATAACGAAGTTCATAATTACAGTGAATTATATGATTGAAAAAAATATTAATTTTAATAATTAAAAAACTGCTCTTATCGATTCCACTGATAACATTACTACAATCATAATCATAATTATGTGCAGCTATTAATTTGTGATACTGCATTATAACTACATTCAAGCAAAGACAAAAAAAAAAAAAGAAAAAAAAAAAGAGCCTTTTCTTTTTATGAGTTTAAGTGAGATGTGAATGGAAAAGAGGATAATACCATAAAGAAGGTGAATTCAGTAGCCTAACCTGTAATTTATCATTTTATTACGGAGTTAAAATTTGCCTAAAAGGAATAATTTATCATTCTATTAGAAGATCAAAACATTAATGAAAATTATAAATTCAATCTCTCATTTTCTCATAATTTCCTTTCAAAAAGTCGTTTAAAAAAAAGGGTGAAGTTAGGTAAGCCTTTTTGATAAATTTTATAATGTCGGTGGAATGAAATGGCCTCAATTTGTTGTAAATTTTGAATTTTGTGACATGTTCATGAATTCTTTCTTCCTTTTTTTTTTTTTTTTGACGTGTAGTAGTAGTAGTTATAGCTAACAATGATTCCAAGCCCATTAAAGATTTATATTAGTTTTTTTTAGAAACAAACATAAAAATAGTATTACTGATTGATACAAACAGATAATCATAATAATTTTCAGTAAAATTATAACTAAAAATTTGAAGGTCAATAGTTGAAACCAGAAAAACAACAAACTCATAACATTCACCAAAAAAGGTGGGAGAACCATTAGAATATCCAAAAAAAGGACAAAGTAAAAACAAAAAAATCTATGAAAAACATAGTTTTGCCTTGGATAGTTTGCCTACCGGGTACATCGGAACAAGATCCATGAGTTGTCTGCATATGCGTGGTAAACTTGGCTACAACATTCAATAAGAAAGAGTTAATTAGTTGTCTGAGAGTTTTCTTGGCAGTTGAGTAGGTCGTTCAAACAACTCCCAAATTCCAGTTCCCGTATAAATCTCAATAACAACAAGAAGAAGAAAACTTCTAACGAGAACAACAATAACGACAAGGAGAAATAAACTCCTAATAATAATTTATTCATAACTAAAAATAAAAATATGAAAAAAACTATATTAGGTAGTAGGTAGTTGACATTTAATTGGGTCTATTTTATAATTGAACCATATGTGCTAATTGGTAATGAATAATGATACATTAGTTAGTGTATTTTAATTTTTTATTTAAATTATTGATATCTATTACGATATTTTGGTTAGCATGTTTTAATTTTTTTAATTAAATTACTGATATCTAGAATTGATTTTACTCTAATTAATTCAGTTTAATTTAAATGAAATTATAATGGTAGTAAATGTCTCTTGACAATACCAATTTATTATCATAGCAAGCTAAATAATTATCATAATCTATAAAGGTTTTTTTTTTTTTTTTTTTGAAAAATTTCGTTGCTTTAATTATTAAGGATGTTGAGGCTTTTAAGTGGATTAATCAATAAACTTCTCACAAGCTGCCTATGGACGACCCAGGTGAGGATTCCTTTTTTTGTTTTTCTCAGTGCCTTGCCTTTTAGTCCAACAGTAAGGTTGTTTTTTCTGTATTATTTTCTATATTGACGAAGAAAAAGAAAAGATGAATGCTACTTTTCTATGTCTCACTTTCTACATTATTGTTATTGTTAAACTTGTTGTTGTTTCTTAATTATTGGTTGGAAAATATTCACTTCTCTTTTGTTTCAAAGTTATTGGCTCCTTTTTTTTTTAAGTACACTATTACTCTTTTTAGAATAATCATTTTACTAATTTATTAAAATGCAGGATTTTAATTCTACCGTTCTTCATTTGTATTTCCACTTAATTTAAAAGGAAAGAATTGCTCTTTATCAATATTTAAATTAATTAAACTTAATTTTTTAATGAAATTTAATTAAGCTTAATTTTTAATGAAATTTATACGGCCAAAATGAGAAAATCTTTCTTATGTTATTTTGTTAAGACTTATAAGAGACTAATTTTGATTGTTAAAAATTTATTTAAAGATAAAAATTGTTACCCATATGAGATTCTATCCAATTAGCAAAGGCTTTGTTTCTGTTCCAATTTCTGAATGCAATTAATCCATATTTATCCAAATTTAATCTTATCTACACACTTATTGACCACAAATTCTAGAGAGTTTGGTCCTTTAAATCTACCTTTATTTATTTCAAATGTATGCAAAACAAGTTGTTGTAATGATAATGATGCTTCCTCCTTAGCCCTTAGTGCTTCTCTCACTATGGGCAAAATTGGGACTTCTCAATCTCTTTATTAGTACTAATTCAATTTGTTTATGCAAAGTAGTCAAGATAAGAGTTATTTTGTTTTTTGAAAATTGTATTCATTGTTGGTAGATGCAAATCAATCAAATTTTGTCTAAATGTAGAATTAATGCATGATAAAAGTAGTTTGCCATAAGCATTGAAGTAGGAATCAGTTGACACATGAAAGTCTTCCTCAGAGACAGGAAGGATTCATGCTTCAATGCTTTGCCTAGGCAGGCTCCATTGGACATAATTTGATTGGCTCTTGCTACACAGCTTAAGAGGGTAATTAGGTGTACCAATTAATTATATGCATTTTAATCTTAAAAGAGGCTAAATCTTTTCAAAACTTCTAAGTTTTCCTAATTATAAATTCTAAAATTTTAATTATTTGATTTACGAATTTGAATAAATATGAGGATTTTACTTTTGGGGTGGCCTAAAATTGAACCTATAATTTATGATGTCTTGAAAGAAGTTTTTATCATTTAACTGTTCAACTTTTGGTAAGAAAAATCTTTTCATATATGAGCGAAATTTGATAGTAATGAATTTGTTTTCGTCACCAAAGACCCTATAACAATGTGAAAGAGTTTACAAGTCACATGGTTTTTGAGGCGTACATGTGCATCAAATAGCTCATTTTACTTCGGTCAAAAAAAAAAAAAAAAGCTCATTTTACAAGTCATGTTTTGGTTGTAAATTAACTAACCCTCTTTTTCTACTCATTCACGCAATCAATGGCCATCATAAAATGACAACCAACCCATATATACTTGGTAAAAAATGAAACTTAACTTGCTTATAAGGGTAATCAATTAAGGAGGTTGATTAATTAACAAGGTAATTAGCAAAATTGATATTACCTACCAATAATTCAAGTGCTAAAAGTGTAAATACTTATATATAAATAGTAAGATTCCGACTCTGATTTTTCTATTATCTTCTCTTACGGTGGGGAATTAAAACACCGAAACTATAGGCTATATGGTTGAAAAAAATTAACAATAATTAAGAGTATATGACATGTCTTATTTCAAAGAGAGAAGAACCTAAGCAGAAGTTGCCCACTTGGACGTGCGGGTCGAACCCCACTCCAACCCCTTCCCCAAATCCCCTCTGACCAAAAAAAAAAAAGTTGCCAAACTTGCATCATGTCCCAGCAAAACTTGGGGTGGGGGTCCTACAATTTGGTGAAACCGAAGTTGATCTCAAAAAGTAAATGTACCATCTCTGACACAACTCAGAACAAAATTTTTTTTATTTATCCGACATCAAAATCGGATGGTTGGCATCTTCTACTTCTACTCATGTTTCTCCTCTTTTGTTTTACTTCTACTTCATGATTCATGGGTCGTTGCTTGCTCAAGTGTTCAACCAAAACACGGACACGTGTCACGAACCCATTAATCCAATCTTTCAACCAGAACGTTCTTTTTTTTTTTTTTGTCATAGGGGATGGGGGATGGGATAGTTCTCGAACCGGAGACCCCTAGCTGCCCATCCAAAGGCCTGGCCGGGGGCTTCAACCAGAACGTTCTTCTGAACCTATTTTGTTACATTTTCTTCTGTAGAGAATTATTAGAAGCTTGGCAGTTGGCATCTACTAGTTGGTTTTGCTAATTACTTTTGTCCTTTATTAGGTGACCATTTATCTGATGGAAGAATCTAATGCCTTTTTAATTAGTGTTTTTTTTTTTTTGGTTGAACCTTTTTAATTAGTATTGGAATGTAATAGAAATATCAACTATGATTTAATAATTCAAAAAACATTGTCTTTTTTCATAAATCGACTGATCAATAGACATATATAAAACAAGTATATATAAAAAATTGATTAAACCAGTAGCTGACACATCCAAATCATGCTATTCATCAATTTATTTTTTCTGTTAAAACCTTTATTAAAAAGTGCAATCCATGTAAGTAATTGTTGTGGACATGCCAATACAACATTTAATGGTGGTCCTAATTGAAGGTTAAGTTTTCAAATGAAAATGGCTGTGGAATTTTTGGTATATGCAAGCTGGTGGTCTTGGTGGGGAAGTCACATATCCCTGCACCCTAAGATAATCCAAGACAATTTATTAAAAAAATATACACGTTTTAATATATATATGATGAACTATAGCATTATCATACATTTAATTTTCCCTCATACCCCGAACCCAGAATTAACAGAAATTGATCATACAATTTTCCATTTTCATTGTCAAATTAAGGAAAAATATAAGCAAAAATATTAAAAAAGAGAATTAATGAGCAACATCTATTTGGCTAATATATATAAAGAAAAGAAAAAGATTGTTATTGATGAAGAAAAAGACTGTAAGTTGGAATTATTGAGCAATTAAGTGACAAAGCAAAATACCAAATTCACTATAGATGCTAAAAGCTTCATCTTTTTAGACGAAAAAAAAAAGAGGAGGAAGATTATCCTTTCTTTAGAACCCTGATCTTTGCACTTACTTTCTTGCAGCGATCTTAAAGTCCAAATCTTAGTAAAAGGCCCACCAATCCACATCCAATCAAGACTGGCACTCCTCTCGCACGGCCAGCACCACCAAAATCACTGACAATAGGATACAAGTTACCTGGTGGACCGGTTATGTAGATGAATGATGAAGGTGGTGGTGGAGGGCAGTAACTTGATGGTGGTGGTTTCTTTGGAGTCGGTGGCGGCAACACTGGTGGCGGCAACTCTGGTGGAGGGGGGCAAGGTGATGGTGGTGGCGGAGGCGATGGCGATGGCTGTGGAGGGGCTGGATTACAAGGTGCGCACTTCTCACCAGGACTTGGCCCTACAGGCACTGTGGTATCATCAAGCTTTCTTGATTCCAAGCCAAGAATTGGCGTAGCAAGAGAAATGATCAAAAGAGGAAGAAATAAATTCAGTAACATGTTGAAAGCTCTAATGGGTGATTAAAGAATTGAAAGATGATCAAGATTGAATATGGTGATGGACAAGATTTTGATAATAAAGGCAGTGTTGTTACATTAATGGTTATAGGTGCATGTAAGCTTTGGTGATGGGTTTAAATGGATGTTTAGGCTATGAAAATTTTTTTTTTTTGGAAGGCAAATAGAGAAATTTTAGACTTGTTTGTATGACTTCTTTTTCTTGGTATGGTATAGTATGCTAGGGTGTTATGCCTTATGATAAAGAATCCCATTGCATGTGGACAGTCCAAATTTGGGTCCCCACCAATTTTAATTTTATTGAAAACTCTTTGTTTTTGGTATTAAATTTAAAAACCCTTTTTGATCCTTAATTAGATTTAGAATATTTTGGATTTGTGGTTTATGCAATCATTGTTGCATAAGATATATATATATATATATATATTATATTTATAATTGTATGAGTGTTACATGACTAATCAGTTCATGGCATGTACTATTATTGCTCATGAGTTAAAGTGTTAAAAAATTGTTAATCTAGAGATTACTAAATATTATTCTGAATATACATATTTTGCATCATTTTGTTTGTAAAAACCTTAAACTCAAATTGTGAATGACTTGAAATTATAAAGAAATGGGAATATAATAATATTATAATTCTTAGAAGGCATCAAAGTTGAGTATAAGAGAATTGTATACCTTCAAGAATCAAGGATAAATAAAGCAACTTACCCATTAATTAATTGTTGTATAATGAGGAATTTTGGACAGCCTATAAATGAATTCATCATGAAATTTATATACTTTTTTTGAACATATGAAATTTATATACTTTGCACATGATATATTTTTATTGAAATTTCCAAGGTCAAGCACATGACTATTGCACCAGTAAGATTTGCCAATATTTTTCTTTTTCTTTCCCATGATCTCATTTTGAGATGGCTTACAACAAATGGGGAGGTAGCTAACAGCAGAAAATTGATGCTTGTGATGCCAACACCATAACCATTAAAGTCTCCATATTATTTCTAGGACAAGGTCACATCTATATATATGTACTACCTCCTTCTTAGGGAAAAGTTTTTTTTTTTTTGCTTTAATTTTGCAATGTAAAAGATCAAAAATACTAATTGTTCTTCCTTAAGAAAAAAAAAAAGTACTTGTTCACTTTATAAATTGAAATAATAAAAAAGGAGAATGGAATAGACCACCAACTGTAACTTTCATATTATTCATCATAAGATAAGATTTTCCAGATGGAGCAAGCAAAACCTTCCAGCGCATAAAATGCTTACAGGTTACGTATGATTATCTAATTATCAAATAACAAAAAAAAGCCAAAACTAAACAGAAACAACAATTGAAAGATCGTCAATAGCATTTCTTGCAGCAAGATATTAATACCCACATGACAATTTAGACCCGGAATTGCTCCCATCGATCGTTATTTCAATTCATGTTTATCATAATCCGGGTTCACAACCATTTCACCTGCCCTGTTCTGATGAACATTTCTTATTTTTAGGGGGCGTTTGGTTTAAGGTCCGGAATCGGAATCGGAATGAAGGGGAATGAGAATGGGAATAGAGGGAAATGATAATGGAAATGAATATTTATATTTGTTGTTTGGTTCACTATGGAATCGGAATCGGAATCGAAATCGAAATCGAAATCGATATTTAATTCCCTTTTAAGTTGTTTGTTAAAAGTAATGAAATCGGAATGATATTTATTTTTTTCATAATGTTTTATATTTTAAAAAAATACTAAAATAACAAGTAACTAAAAAATAAAATAAAATAAAAATTAATTTTAAATTTTTTTAATTGATTGATTGCCCAAGATTAATCCATATTTTTTTTAATTGATTGATTACTTGGGGTTGCTACGAGCTATAGCTCTAATAGACCTAAAATAAAAAAATTTAAAAATATATTAAATATGAATATAAAAAAATTAATTTACAATTAAAATAATTATATTTATCAAAAAAAAAATTAAACTCTTTAATGGATGAAAATATATTATATTATGTATAAAACATGTGAATTAGTTTA
>CATIWK010357357.1:0-10620 GCA_949634005.1 Mallotus japonicus
TCAGACACAATTAGTTTTATAATTTAAAACATTAAATAGTAAAATTAGATAAAAAAAATTAAAAAGAGTATAGTTTGAGAATAGTAGTTAATGAAAAAATAAACATTCTAAACTAAGGGTAATTATGTAATCTAAAATTTCGAAAAATAAAAAGAGGAGTGCAAAAATAAATGAGTGGAGTGCAAAAATCTCCACCCAATTTCAAATTGTATGGTAAGAAATAATTAGATACAATAGATTTAAATGATACGGAGTTTAAATTCTCTTAAAGAATAATGTGATTATGTATTTCATATTAATGAGTACAGATACAAGAGGGAGTATATATACTATCTATAAGCGTAACAAACATAACAAATGTATAACAAACTCTGTAATAGCTCTATGTCATTAGTTATTTGATAATATCCCCCCACAAGTTGATGGCGGTACTTGGAGAAGCCGAAGCTGGGAAAGAAAAAAAGAAAATTGCTGCTTGGATAGTGGTTTTGTTAACAAATCAGCTAGCTAATCGGCTGAAGATACATTGCCAACTGAGAGCTGCTTTGAAGCCACCAAGTTTCGGACAAAATGAAAATCCACCTCGACATGACGTGTTCGTGCTTAGAAGGCTGGATTTTTTTTATAAGAAAACAGCCCTGAGATTATCACACCAAACATGTGGAATAGATGTAATCTTCACTCCTAGTTCTTGAAGAAGACAAGTTAACCACTTTAGCTCAACACAAACATCTACAATAGCTTTGAATTCGGACTCTGTGGAGGAGCGGGTGACCATTTTTCATTTTTTTTGAATTCCAAGAAATTAAGTTGTTACCAAAATATATTAAATAACCATTAGTGGATCGACGATCGTCTGGACACTCAGCCCAATCAGCATGACTAAAAGCAATGAGATTAGGATTTTTGGCATATGTCAAAAATAAGCCAAGAGAGAGAGTGCCATTTAAATACCTTAAGACTCGCTTTAGTGCTTGAAAGTGAGCATTGGCTGGTTGATGCATAAATTGGCAGAGCTTGTTTACTACAAATGAGATATCCAGTCTAGTGATACTAGCATATTGTAAAATTCCACAACATTGACGATAACAACAGGCATCATCTGCGGATAGCAATGTACCAATCCGAAGAGAAAGGCTGTGACCAGTAGGAATTGGAGTTGAGTATGCTTTTGCACCTGACATATTCATCTTGTGCAAGAGGTCTTATAAATAAGACTGTTGAGACAAGAGTAAACCACGAGATAATTAAATAATGAACCTGAATTCCCAAGAAATAATTCAGCCATCCAAGATCTCGTAATTGAAATTTTGCTGAAATTTTATCAATGATTGTTTGTAAAATTTGTGGAGAGCTGCCCATAAGAAGAATATCATCCACATATACAAGAAGAAAACATTGATCACCATTCTAATTGTAAATGAATAATGATGAATCAGAGTGTGAACCAACAAACCCAAGCTGAAGCAAATAATTGCCAAGGCACTGAAACCATACCCTTGGGGCTTATTTTAACCTATAAAGAGACTTACTGAGTTTACAGAAAAAGTGAGGATGATTTTTGTAGATGAAGCCTTGTGGTTGATGCATATAGATGGTTTCATCTAATTTACCATGAAGAAAGGCGTTGCTTACATCAAGCTGTTTGAAAAACCATCCACGAGAAAAGAGCTACAGAGAGAACTGTACGAATGGTAATCAGTTTGATTACGGGACTAAATGTTTCAGTATAGTCTAAGCCATGCTCTTGAGTGTAGCCTTTGGCTACCTATCATGCTTTAAGTCTCTCAATGTTGCCATTTGCATGTCGTTTGATTTTACAAACCCATCTGTTTCCTATAATGTTAACATGAGGTGGTGGTGGAACCAATGTCTAAGTGTTGGTCTTATGCAAAGCATTTATTTCTTATTGCATGGCATTAAGCCAAAGAGAAAATTTTGATGCTTGAGTATAGGAGGTTGGTTTGGTGGATGGGAGAGGGATGTCAAGTGGTTTCGGTGATGATTTTGGGGAAGTGGGATGTGTGGATTGATTTTGTTTAGGTGATAAGGATTTGGGTGCGGAAGTAGAAAGAGAAACGGTATATGTCTTTGGCTTTGGATTAGGACGTAACAACATGGGATGATTCTATTTGGATTTATTGGTCGAGTTTGCGATTTTGGGTTTTTGAGTTCAGAAGGTTGTGTTGGTGGTAAGATGGGATCGGGTTCATGATGGGAGTGATATATGCGTTCAATAAATAGATTGGTGTTATCGAAATTTAAGAGTAGAATAGGATGTGATGGAATATTAGATAAAGTTTCAGATGAAGTGGGAGAGGTAAAAGTAGTTCGATGGGATATGGATTGTGGAATTTGTTGAGAAGTGGATGGAGGAGAAGATGGAGTATGATTAGGTGTCTTACCTAATTGAGAAGTAGAAGAATGTGACTTAGACAAGGTAGCTGAATTTGGGTTGGTTGGATGAAAGGAAGTAGGCACCGAATAGGAGAGGTGCATCCAAGGTGCATCGGGTTGGTAAGTATTAGAATGTAAAAGTGGTCCACATGAAGAAAGCATTTTTAATGGAAAAATCTTCTCATCAAATTGAACATGCCTGACAATATATATTTGACTGACGTCTTTATCCAGACAACGATAACCCAAATGATGAGCAGAGTAACCCAAGAACACACACTGCTTTGAACGGAAAGAGAATTTGTTCCTGTTGTATGGCCGTAGAAGCAAATAAATTGCACACCCAAATATCTTTAAGAATAAGTAATCTAGTGGAGCTTTAAATAATTTCTCAAAAGGAATTCCCTTGGACAAAGAAACATTGGCAGGCAATTAATCAAAAATACTGTCGTTTCAAAGGCATACTGCCAATATTTAAATGGTGCACCACAGTGCCTAAGCAAAGCCAAGCCAATATCAACAATATTCCAAATCTTGCATTCGGCAGTCCCATTTTGTTCATCGGTATATGGACAAGAAATTCAATGGAGAATGCCATTGTTGTTAAAATAAGTATGTAGAGGGCGAAATTCTCCTCCCCAATCAGAATTAAAAGACTGAATTTTGTAACTCAACTAATTCTCAACCAATTTCTGAAATTGATAAAAGATAGAAGAAAAATCACTCTTTTGCTTTATTGGAAATAACCAAGTGAACAATGAGTAGTCATCAATAAAATTATAAAGTATTGACTCCCAGTAGATGAACATATAGGTGATGGACCCCATACATCAGAGTGAATTAATTGTAACGGTCTTGAACTTTGATGATTAGTTACAGATAAAGAAACTCTATGTAATTTTTCAAGACAACAAGCTTCACATTTGTCATTGGTGATTTTATTCGAAGAGTAAGGTAGATGAAATTGATTGACCAAAGCCCATAATGTTTGATAATTAGAATGTCCGCTGATTGTGCCACTCCTCCAAAGAAGCTAAAAACGCAACTGCAGGAGAATGTGGTTGGCAATTTGAAAAATTCTGCAGCTTATATAATTTGAAATCAAGAGCTCCTTGGAGTAGAGGTGTCTTTGTTATTCGATCCTTCGTAAGACAACGATCCAAATAAAATTCCATGAAACAATAATTGTCAGTACATAATTTTCTAACAGACAATAAAGGCTTTGTGATTGCTGGAACATGTAACATATTTGTCAAAGCAAGATTCTTGGTTCAAGAAGGAAGATGACTAGAACTAATGTGTGTAATATGTAAAGCTTTACCATTACCAACAACCAATTTATCCATACCTTTGTACTCATTAGCAAGAGAAAGAGAGCTCAGGTTATGAGGGACATGATGTGTCACTCCTGTATCGGGATACCAGGAGAGCGAAGCTATATTGGATAGGGAAGACAATGAGGATTCAACAGGAACGGTTGTTAAATTGGCTTGAGCTGAATGACCAAAATTGCGTCGGCTATTTGAAAGTGAATTAGTTATATATAATGAATCAAATCGACGACGGCATTATATGGCTGTGTGGTTTTGAAAACCACATATATAACAGAACACTAATAGGCGAGAGGAAAATCTACCTCGACCCCGTCCTTGTTGAAAACGTCCTTGATTATTAAACCCAAAAAAGGCAATAGAATTGGGAGAGGAACGATGAACCAGGTTGGCCGAAGGAAGGGTTGGCTGCTACGTCTTGAGCAATAACTCGTGAGCAATGAGTTGGCCATGTAAATCATGGAAAGTTGGTGGGACGGAGCACTGCTTGAGAGCAGCAATTAAATTCTGCATTAGATATATCGGTTGGCCTGCAAGAGTTAAACTATCAGCGATTGCTTTTGCTTGATACAAGAATTTGGAAATAGGCTTATCGTCCTTTGAAAGGTTATGGAGTTCGATGTGCAACTGAGTCCGCTGTGCATGACTGATGGTGCCGAAGGCAGTAGAAAGGGCACTCCAAATTACAGCATAAGAGTTAAGGTCAATCAGATGTGGATAAATTTCCTTAGTAATAGAGGATAACAGCCACGAAAAAAGGATTTGATCCTTAGCAAACCAGGTAATGTAGTTTGGATTAATTTCAGTCTGTTGAGTTTCAGAGTTAATGCGATCCTTAGGAGGACAAGGTTCAGTACCATAAAGGATGCCATGGAGGTTGTAAAAGTTTAACAAAGGGATAAATTGGAGCTTCCAAGGGATGTAGTTTTTGGACGTTAGTTTTATAAAAAAAAACTTTGTTGAATCTGTGTTGGTAGAGTAGCAGGTGAAGAAAGAGTGGGAAAGGGTGTCAGGAAAGAAATAAAAGAAGAGGAGGTTGAATTTGTAGATGAGGAAGAAGAAGAAAGAGAAGAAGCAGAGGTTGTCATCTTGGTGAGTTTTTAAAAGCTCTGATACCAAGTTATAATTGAGAGAATAATGTGATTATGTATTTCATATTAATGAGTACAATACAAGAGGGAGTATATATACTATCTATAAGTGTAACAAACATAACAGATGTATAACAAACTCTATAACAGCTCCATGTCATTAGTTATCTGATAATAATAGCTTGAAATATAGTTCAAAAAAATACTTTTACCGCCCAAAAAGTATATATTAACTTGAACAAATGTAAATTATTATATCAATTCAAATTAAAGAAATATATTTGCATATGTAAAAATATTCATTCTAATCTTTAATTTATAAATTTATGCATGAATATAGCAAGACGCTATGAACCCTATCGCTCTCTCTCTCTCTATATATGTATTTTTTCGGAAAGTTCTCTATATATATATATATATATATATATGTTGAATTTTTCTTTAGAGTTAGTTCAGCCCTTTAATTAAAAAAAAAAAACTATAAATTCAAACGCATTTTTTAAGTATCATAGTCATAATTAAAAATTAAAATATTTTGAACTAGTCGCAATTAATTATCTAATTTTTAAGATGGATATGGTTCTACTTTTGCTGACCTACACATATGATCAAAATTCAAAAGCATGAATATTGCGATACCAAAGGTCAAACCAAATGTTCATATAACTTAACAATCATGAAAATAATATTGGAGGGCTAAATGCATAATTTCACTCCAAAACTATCTATTTATTCATTAGAATTTGTTAATTATAAATTTAATTTATTATATAATATTAATTTAATATATTATATTAATTTATTATATATATTTTTCAATAATTACAATAGTTAGTATATTAGTATGTTAACATGGGAGAAAAATACCTATATAATCCGAACAAGTCACTACATTCATTAATTAATAGGATTCATTGGATCCTAAAGGATGCATAGGTGGATCCAAAGCAGGATGAGGGGAGGTCTCCAACCCAAAATCTTCTGCCACACCATTCAACCGACCTTGATTGAACTTATATATTAGTTAGAATTTAATAATTTTTTAAATATACAAATTAATTTTTATATTTTAATGATTTGTGCCAGGTACAAGTTGAGAAGAAATTTTAGCACCTGTTGAAAGTCAGGTTAACCCTCCATTTCATAAGTAAAAAATAAAAGATTTTAATTAAAAAGGTAGAACTGATTTAAGAAGGGGGAATTAATTTTATTATACAAATCACCAATCTTTAAATCGTTTAATCTATTTTATTAATTAAAAAGTAAAAATTTTGTTGAACTCTTGTTTTATTGATAGATTGTTTATGATAAAAATTTTAAAATGAGACATTTAAAGATATTTTTAATTATTAAAAGACTTTTTTTTTGTCTTTACAATTCTATTCAGATTAAAATGGATTCATTAAAAGAATTAAGTGAATTATGAACATTTAGTATAATAATAGTGATTCTTGCAGTTATAAAACTAGGCTGTGCATATAAAATTCCCATTTCTTTCAATTATTAGGGAAAGAATTTGAGTTAAGATAGTCTAAAATTACTTTTGAGATAGTCCATAGAAAATTTAATTGAACATTTAAGCTTTAGGTGGGAAATGAATGCCATTATTTATTTTCTCATGCTGAAAATGAATTTCAACAACATAATTAAACATCACAATAAGAAGGATTTTCTTTTCAAAGACTTTATTGCTCTTTAAAACCTATTCAATTAAGTCAACTAGCTGAAAATTTTGAAACTTTTTTAATGTTGATAATGAACCAAAAGAAAATTAGAATAAAATAGAAGAAACCCTTTCAAAAGAAAGATAGAAAAAAGAATGCTTCACTTCTAAGGAAGATGAGAAAAAGAAAGAGATTACATAAGCTGCAGATATAAGAAAAAGGTTATATTAAATTGATAATTCAGATCAAAGTACCACTCACACTATTATTGTCAAAACTTTTGTGGCATATATACTTTATCAAAGAAATATTTGCAACTCTGAAGAAGTGGTTAAGTAGTAATTTATCTTCAAATGTATTATAAGGTGTAAAATTTGATTCATGTTCTTGTCAATTTAAAGAGGAGAATTACCTGTACCAACTGGACATGTAATTCTCCTTTTTAAATTGATAAGACAGAAATTAAATTCTACACCTATTATACAATTTATTAATACTTAAATCATATAATTTCTATATTAAAAAAAAAAACCATTTGCAACTCAAAATCTTTGATTCTCCACCATGCACTTTTAATTAGCACAAATACATATAGTGAATTATACTTTTTTTTTTTTAGTAATGATATATTAAATTATACTTCAAACCCACATGGAACACAAGAATCCAAAATCAAGTTCAAACAATGCCACCCCATAGGATTTTCACATGCATCAAATTAGCCTTTTAAAATCTATGAGCCTAATTAACACCCCATCAATAAACACTTCTTCAGATTTTTCTGCTGAGGTATTGCAACCCGGTTTACATTCTGTCTCGCACTTTTTTTTTTAAAAAAAAAAAGAAAAAGTGAAATATAAAATTTGAATTGATATTATTAATTTTTAAAATTAATTATTACTTAATTTTTTTAGAAGATTAATTTTTATTGTACAATTTATCAATATTTAAGTCATTTAACTTTTTTATTAATAAAAATTAAAAATATTTTATCCTTTATAAATAATTAAAACCCACATTAAAAAAAGCACTCCTCTAACTAATAACGGTTGAAATCAGCTGGCAAGAAAACTGTTTTCGCTTAAATTACATCTCAAATTGGAGTCTTAATATATTCAGTCACATAAAATCAATTATTGGAGATTCTTGTTGTCTTTTTAGTTTTTTTCAAAATAAATCAGAATGAATTGTGAATACCATTAGTTTAGAAAAAAAAAACACTCTTTTATATAAAAAATTGAGTAATAATAATATAATTAATATTAGTTGTTAAAGCAAGCTAATCACCTAACATTAAAAAAAAAAAAAGTTAAAATCAGCAGTAGTAAAGTTTAGGGCATAGAAGAAGAAATTAGCTTCTATTGAGGAAGGTCACCAATAAACAAAATATTCATTTTTTCTTGTTTAAGAGTTAAAGTACAGTGGAACATGAACCAAGCTGCAGCAATGCAAAACCAAATGGCATATATTGCATTTGCAAAGGGCACATGACGTTTCCAGACATTGTTAATTTTCTTAATCGGTCCTGTCTGTCTGTAACCCAAAAAACATTGCACAAAAAATAATAATAATAATGCCCTTTCTAGGTTGTTGATGTTGTTGTAATTGTACCATTTTCATGAATAGATTAATAATAAGCACATTAAAAACTATTGCTCTCTGACAGTGAAATTCTAATTGAGTAACTTTCAGATTGTTTGCATTATCATTAAGATTTCTTTTTGGTTGGTGGAATTTGCAAGAGGCCAATTCTCTAGTCAAGCAGTACACTTTGAATTTATTTTTATCTTCATGAAGAAGGACTATTATATATGTATATATACGGAAATTTTCATATTCTAGTTGCATATCCCTTTCATTTGACATTTGGTGTCACTAAAATTTATAAAAGATTGTTAGAAATCAATTAAAGAGAAAGGTGTGTGGAAGCCTGACTCATGGAATGGCCACAAGGATAAGAGGATCACTACTACATCAAAGGCAATGGAAAAGTAAAAGAAACCTTATAAGTGATAGTAATACATGCAAGAGGTACCAAAACCTAAACCCTTCTCCTGGTGGTCCTTACTTTTTTTTTTTTTTTTAGAATCTAGTGGTCGTTACATTTTTTTTTTTGTCAAGAAGACTTACTGTTCATGTATTATTGTTCAGGCAATTGCTGACTGAACAATACTTATGAACATGTTTATTAACACACACATACACACCACTATTTAAACGATGTGGGATCTGAAGATTAGCCCCGGCACCCGCAAACCACTTTAGGACGTGTTATGGGCCAGAGCGTACCACACCGCCCCACGACCGTTCAGGCCAATTTTCTTTTTTTGGTCAAGAAGACTTACTGTTCATGCACCATTGTTCAAGTAATTGCTGACTGAACAAGACCCATGAACATGCTTATTAAGACACACCACTATCTGGTGGTCCTTACTTATCATAAAGAAAACATAAAATGTCAATGCTTCTAGATAAATAAGCTAGTGCAACTAACTTTAATATCATGAAAATTGTAAACTTTGTTCAAAAAAAAAAAAAGAAAATTGTAAACCCAAATGGCAAATATCTTGATTTTCATCTTCATTTGGGGTCACTAAGTCAAATGTAAAAGACATATGACCCCTCAATACCTCTCTGAGTCAACTAATGAGTACAAACAGAGGCACAATTGAAGGGGCCCCTAAAAATAGCTCGATGTTCTTTGTCTTTGTCACTATATGTTTTTTTTTTTTTTTTGGTAGTAGCTCTGTAGCATTCTCATAGTAATCTAGAGCTTTAGTTGCTTTGCATTTATTTTTGACCAGTAGAACATAGCATGGATACTGAGTAAAGCTAACCCATCAAAACTATTAGCCCAACAACGCACTTAAGAGTGCCTAAACCACATGGAATGCCAACAGGAAAGGTATCCAAGGACTACTCAAACCCAGTGATCACAGACTACTTGCAACTCTTCGAAACCCAAAACAGAATTTTATTTTCTTCATCCATTTCTGTCAAAAATTCTTAAAATAATCTACTTGCTACTTCAACCATACCATACACCTCTATTATTTTATTTCCTTCTAAAAGTATATTAATGAACAAAAATTTACTTTCACCAATTTTTCAATTTTATCAGTGAATTATAATTTTTAATCCTAATAAATTTTTAGTTTTTTTTTTTCAGTATGATGATATGATTTTTTGGTGATTTTGTGGTTTTATTTGTCCAATGAAACATTAAATTGGCAGACTTTAACAATATAATAGTTGGTGTTTTAAAGAATATTGTCAAATTCAATATAATAGTTGGTATTTTAAAGAATATTGTCAAAATTTTTGTCAGTTTGAAAGTGTTAAAAAAAATATCTCTTCTTTTGACAGTACTGTTCGTTTTCTCTGTTTTGATAGCTACTGTTTATAGTTCTTCCATATATTGTTGGCTGGATTTGGGTGGGGTTTTATTAATTTCTAACAAAAAACCACCCAAATCCATTGATTTCCTTAGTTTCTTTATCATATTTTGGTGTTAATAAATAATCTCGGTGAGCTTTATGCTTATTATGTGTGGTTTTAAACCATTTACCAATGATAGCTTTTTTGATAAGGTGATCTTGCAGATTCATCATCAACCAATGGCTCACATATTTTGCCTCGATATTCAAGCTTCATCTACATTTTGTACGCTCTCCAACATTAACAGCACTCTTAAGACCGTTGTTGGGTTGATGAGTTCTTGAAAACTCACTCTTGAACTTATCTCCTACCCTTTCCAGCCATGGCTACTGCCACTGCTTTTGCTGGTAAAGGCACTCCTCCTTTAAGTTAGAAACCCTAGTGTTTCAGTGAAGAAGATGAAGCATGTTAGTGATGGGCTATTGTCTTCCTCCCTTGTAGTGGGCTAATGTCCTCCTTTGTAGTGGACTATTGTCTTCCTTTGTATTGGGTCCTATTGTAATATCTTGAGATATTTACACAAATAGACACTTTTTAAAAAATATTTACTAAAATATTCAAATTTTTTATTATTTATTGATTTAGGCACTTTTATTTACACTTTTGTCATTTTTATTTACAGATATGCACCCTTCTTCCTTTTACTTTATTTTTCCTTTTATTTTTATTTTTTCTCTTTTTTATTTTTATTTTTATTCC
>CATIWK010357409.1:0-15317 GCA_949634005.1 Mallotus japonicus
CCAAAAATAAATTTAAACTTAATTTACATAATTTCCTCAAAAATATAATATTTTCACTAAAATCCCAAAAATTAAAAATAAATCCGAAAATTATACAAAAATTATATTTGGATAGCTTTTCTCCTCTACAACAACAATCAAGGATCAATTTCACAAAAATCTAACTAATTTCAACTTAATTTCACATTTAACCAAAATTAACCTAGAAATTAAAATCACAAAATTGAAGGGCTTACCTAAGTTGTTTCCTCAAATTGATTGAGGAGTCTTAAAGCCCAGAGGATGAGGAACAATTTGAGACCAACAACTTGACCGGAGCTCGCCGGAGTTGTCGTCGGAGTCCATGCCAATTCGGCCTCCAAGCAAAACCGAGAAAGAAAAATGAGAGGAAGGAGAGGAAGAAGAACAAGAAGAAGAAGAAAAGAAGAAAATGGTGGTGATGTGGTGTGGCCTTAATCTGTTGCAGCTCAAAATAGAAGAAAAAAAAGAGAAAGAAACACTAAGGAAGAAGAAGAATAGCCATGGAAGAGAGGAAAAAAAATAACTCACGGGAAGAATTTTTTTTTTTGCTTCTTGAAACTCAACTTTTTGACTTTTACTTGGACAATAACCCCTTTAATACCCCAAATTTTTCTAACTTTAAGTACAAATATTATTAATAATAATAAGTTGACCACTTTTTGACCATTTAAACTAATAATAATAATAATAATAAAATAATAAACTCTCCAAACTTTCTCTACAATTTCCGCACCACACATTTATACTAACATATATATATTTATAACACAAATAATAATTAACAAAAATATTAACTTTATTTTTCAACTAATAAAATAAATGCTCACACTAAATTTATTTTAAGTTCACAAAATAATAATAAAATAATAATAATAATAATAATAACTTTAAATCTCTACCACACATCTCAAAAAGTGTATATATATGTATTATATATAATACACACACACTCTAATATATAACACACTAAAATAATAATGTGTATTTAAAATACACTAAACTAATATCATTAAAATATTAAAATAATATTTAACATAATTATTCAAACTAAATTTCACTAAATAATAATAATTAAAATAATAAAGCTTTATTAACACTGCAAATCTCATTATTAAATTTATAAATTTAAAATAAAAATTCGGGATATTACAATGTGTGTTAACATTATGCATGTTCTTAACATTACACGCATAATGCTAATGAAACTCTCACTGTGGAGAGAGTTCCATAGGTAGGTGTAATAGAAGGCATTATACCCTTTTATCACACTAATTTTAGATGCTTACTATATATTACACTAAAAAAAGTATAATAACATGGACCCGCTGTCAAATCACATATTTATTTTAATAATTCTTAATACATATCCCATAAATAATTTTTTTTAAATGATTTCAATATTTTTTTAAAATTAATTTATTACCTTTGAAATTTTTTTATCAATTTCTGAAAATTTTATTATAATTATTTTTAATTAAAATATTCTATTTAATTAATTTAACTTCATCACTTGTTTTTTTAACATTTGGAGCATTAAAAATATTTTTAAAAATGAGAAAATATGAATTGAAGAATTTTTTGTTGTGTAAAATGATAAAAAGAGGTTGAAGAAATAGAGAGTAACAGGAGAAAATATTATCAATATTTATAGCTAAAATTTTTAACCAAAAATCAAAACATTTTACCACTACCAAATTCATATAAATATATTTCAAAAAATAAATAGAATATGTCTACATTATACTAGTATATTTTTTGCAAAAATATTTATTATTGCATATTACTATGTTTGTGTCACACTAGTTACCGTTGAAATAAAGAAAATGTATACTTTTGGTATGTTTATGTCACATTACCGTTGTAATAAAAAAATTAAAGGCAAAAACTATTTTTAAGTCCCAGAACTATAGCAGTTTTTTTTATTGAGCCCCTATCGTTTTATTGCATTACATTGAGCCCCTATGCTATTATTTATATATATATTGAGCCCCTATACTATTATTTATGTATACATTGAACCCCTATACTATTATTTATGTAATACATTGAACCCCTAAAATTTTTGCATATTTCTAAAGAATTTGTCAAATTGGGGCTCAATAGTTATATAAATAATAGCATAGGGGCTCAATGCAATGCAATAAAACGATAGGGCTCAATAGAAAAAACAGCTATAGTTCAGGGGCTTAAAAATTGATTTTGCCTAAATTAAAAAAATAAAGAATGACCTGTAAAAGTAAGGCCATGATGCATGTAATGGATATTACATGCATCATGGTCATGAGATGCTTTGTATGATGAACATTGAATAGGGTGGGTGTAATAGAGGGTATTATACACTATATTATATTCCATTTGAGATGTTTTAATAGTAACTTTTTTTTTAAATTAGATCATATTGAATTTTATCTTAAAAAATTATTATAATTAAATCTTATAAGTAAAATAATTTAAATTTTAATAGTTAACTAATGAAAAATTATTTAGATTAATAAATAAAATTGATAAATTTTTTTCTAAAAAATATATATCAAGAAATTATAAAGCTTTAAAAAAAATTTAAGCCTATATAATAATTTTTAGAAAAAATTTAATTTTTTTCAATTTTTCAATTTAAATTTTTTAGACTTGAAATTTTTATAAACTTCATAATCAAGTGATTTACATATGAAAACTTCATCAATTTTATTCATAATTTAATTTTAACATTTCAATAATAAAATTTTATTCATCAATTTAATTGTAATAGTTGATAAACCAATAATTATAGAAATTAATGATTAGAATTAATGAATTTTTTTGAATGTATATCACTTAATTGTAAAGTTTTAAAAAATTTTAGGTTTATAAAGAATTTTAAGAAAATTTTAAGAAATTAGTATGTAAATTTAAAATTTTTAAAATTTTATAATTAGGTGATTTATATATTTTAAAAGAAATTATCAATTTTATTTATTAGTCTAAATAATTTTTCCTTAGTTAGCCATAAAAATTAAAATTTTATTTGACTTATAGGACTTAATTGTAAAAGTTTTTTAAGATAAGGTTTAATATGATATAATTTTAAAAGAAAAGTTCCTATTAGGACCAAAAAAAAAAATTTAAGGTCCAATGTTGACTTTGGGACATAGTTGAAGGTCCAATTTGACCGTTTGGGCCTAATAGTTTCACATATTACATGCCAACTTCTTAAAAAACCAATGCTGATGAAAAATACCCTTAATTAATCTATTGATTTATACCAAAATACTCTTATCAATTGAATATTTATTATCAGTAAAATTTGTCTACTAGTCTTTTTTTCTAATACTAATATGTTTAACCCTCGAGGGAAAAAAAATAAATGAAAGAGCAATCTCAACTAATTCAACTTGAAAACATCCAACCCTAGTCTCATTCATCTTCTTCAACCTCACCTATTTTCTATTTAGGATTTCTTTTTCTTTTTACAATTACCTCCAATGAAAAATTTGAAAAAATTCCCATTGATGATGATGTCTTCATCAATATCATTCATGGCAGCATCTCAATTGAATATCTCTTCATCTTTTTTTCACAAATACAACATAAGAATTGGAGAATTTCTCCATAAAAAGTCATGAGGTTCTTCTTGTCTCTTTTTACAATATATATCTAATCTAATTGACCTAACTCCAAAAAACCTTCTTCCCTTTCTCCTTATCTTGGTGGGTTTGTGATTTGATTAAAAACAAAATTTAATCTTTGATGAGGAGTATGATATACTAGAGTCTTCTCTCCGTTGATGGTCTTAAGGTCTTGTTCTTTTCTACACTTCTAATTCCATTAATTTTGGATTTTTTTTGTTATTTATTGATAAAAAAGGTTGGTATTAATATGGCCTTAAAAAAACATTTATTACGCCTCAAGGGTTATATGAAATGAGTGTCTTACCATTTGGATATCTAAATAGTCATGCTGAATTTTAGAAATTTACTAATGCAATGATAGAACCATTAAAAGAATTTGCTTTGGTATATATTGATGATATTTTAATATTTTCCAATACATTAGAAGAACACTTTAGATATATATGATTATTTGTAGAAAGATGTGAAGAGAAAGGATTAGTTTTAGGAAAAGGAAAAAGTAAGATAGCCAAAACAGAAATATAATTTTTAGGATCAGTAATTAATAACACAGAGATTAAACTACAACCTCATATAGCATAAAAATTATTAGAATTTCTTGAAAAGATAACAAAAAAAGACAGTTACAATCATTATTAGAACTATTAAATGTATGTAGAGAATATATTCCAAACCTATCTTATATTTTGACAAGTTTCAATAAATTAAAAAACTAAAAAAGAATGAAAAATTAGAATGGACAAAAAAAGATGAATTATTATTAAAAAGATAGGAAAAATTGCACGATTGGTATGCGAACTTTTTAATTTTTACTATTTTGGTGGTTGAACTTTTTTTTTTACAATCAAGTGTTTAAACTTACTAATTTTATATCATTTAAGAGGTTCTGACCGGTGAGTGGTAGCCTGAGTGGCCATTCAGTATATGCAGAACCCACTTTAAACCACACAACATGCTATGTCATTATTCACATGTTAAATGGCATAGTAAATATCTATATTACCCCTACTTCTATTACAAATTTTCCCATTAGAGTTAGGGATTCACTTCCCAAAAGAAAAAATTGAGGAAGAAGATGTATCTAATCGACAATAAAACTTACACCATGTCAAAATTGAAAGCTGTTTCATCCTTTAGGCCTAAGTTTCTATCTTTTCTTAGCATTGTTACCAATAAACTCCATCTTAGTACAAAACAACAAACCCAAATAAAAGACCTATCTTTACACCTACTCCAAGTTGAAGAACAGTAAAAGAAAATAAATTTAGAAGAAAAGAAGACTCAAAAGCAGATGCAAGAGTTATTGAGATCTTTGCCAGCCATAGGAATGCTTGGCAAGTTGAGGAGAAGCTAATGTTGAACTTATCAATGCTAATAGCGAGGAAATATATTCTTTAATCAGGATTTGCATCAATTTATGGTAGGAGTGGCCATGGCGATAGTGGACATGTTAGAGGTGGGCAATTATTTTGGAGCCAGTGGACATGGTGGTAGTGGTGGTGGAGGAAGGGGATTTGATGGACAACATGGCTGTAGGAGAGGAGGTAGGCATGCAAGGTGTTTAAAAATGAGGTTTAATATAGGTGGAAAAACTGTTAGGATTCTATTTGAGTCAATCGCTTTTTTTAATATATTCTTTGAACTCTGAAATAAAAGTAGGAAAAGTTTTGCACTTTCATCTTTTTTTTTCATTGAATTTCTTTTTATTTTTCTTATGTTGCAGATATCCTTTAAAAGTCTATGAGAATTATAACTTCAGAAGAACTTTATCTTTAGAAAATCTCTTTTTTTAAAAAAAAAAATTGTTGAATTTTAAAGAGTATATGTATTGAATTTTTTAGGCTTTTAGGTCATGGTTTTTTAATTTTTGGATTTGCAAGCAAATCATCAATGGATTGTAGGTAATGTTTAATGAGGAATAAAAGTGTAGTGTATGAAGATCATTAAGAGACAAAGATTTTGAGAAGAATTTTTACATTGAGAGTCCAGTTGTTCAGGCAATGTTTGAACATGAAGCTGTGATGCACAGTACTCGAATGGAGATCACTATTTGAATGCCATCACTAAATTCTTAAAAATTTGTAATACAAGAATGGAGGGTATGTTAGACATTTACTATGATATTTTAACAGTGGATGTTGATGTGGCAAGATGCATGGCTAAAAGCGGGACCCATATATATTGATTGGCCACTCAGGCCATTACTCACCTGTAAGAACCACTTAAATGATATAAAATTAGGAAGTTTAAACACTTGATTGCAAAAAAAAAAAAAGTTCGACCACCAAAATAGTAACAATTAAAAAGTTCGCACACCAATCGTGCAAATTTTCCAAAAAGATAAAAGAGATTTGTAGAAAGATTCCACCTTTATAACTACCTACATGACCATGTGAATGACAGTAACAATAGATGTAAGTGACACATGATAGGGAGCTACTTTATTTTTAAAGAAAAAGATAAAGATCCAAAAATTTAGGAACTTTTAATAAAGCAGAACAAAATTATTCTTCAAATGAAAAAGAAATGTTAGCAGTAATAAAAGCAATCAAAAGTTTTGAATTAATGATTTATGAATCTAAATTTATTATAGAAACTGATAATAGGACAGTTATATCTTGGTTAAAAAGAATACCAGCTAATAATCTCAATAAAAGAATTTTAAAATCGCAATCTTATTTATCAGATAATGCTTATATGCTAAATATATAGAAGGAAAAAAGAATTTTCTTGTTGATTTCTTATCAACAACTAACAATAATCTTGTTTCAAATGGATCAATTTCTTGACAAGCATTTAGCATTAGAATAAAAGCTGAACCAACTACTATTAGAAAAATGAAAAACTGAAGAACCTTGTTTCAGAACTAACATATAGGAAATCTAACTCTCAAGAAGATTTCATCATAGTCTATGAATGTAGTATCAAACAAGAAGAAAATAAATCTAAAGAAGAAGGTAAATCCAAATCAAAAGAAAATATTAAATCCAAAGAGGAAGATTTAAAATGAAGGATATTAAAATACAACATAGGACCAAGTTATATGTAGAAGGTTAAAGAAGAACCAAAGGGTGATTCGCTTGTAACAATCACTCATCACAAGAATAATCATTTTAAAAATTTCTTTACTCTAATCATGTATATATTAGGACCAAAATCCAACATTCCTTGGATAAATTTAGTATGTTGGAAAGATTTCAACAAAGTCAATATTTCTCAAACAGCAAATCCAAGCATAGTACAAAATTTTTATAATTATGGACTTTTTTATTGTATATATCCTAATCTTAGTCATAAAGAACTCAGTCAACTACCAATATGTATCCAGCAGGTAGCAAAAAGGTTCCAGAATTTAGTCAAGACTAAGCAAATATATATGCGATTTTATCAAACAATTCCAGAATTTAGCAAAGACCAGTCATGGTGTCAGCCAATAACAGTACTAAAGTTTGGAACAACAAAAGAGTCATTAATGATGGAAGAACAAATTAAAGAAATAATAGAAGAAGAACTTTGGAATATTTACGAAGAATTAAAAATGGTAATAGAAAATCCCATGAAAGTGTGCTTGTATATATTAAAAATGGTCATATATATATATTTATCATGAATGGATGGAATGTGTGCTTGTATGTATGGTGCGTACTAACCCTTATTTTGCAGGGACTATTAGAATAGAATTTCATTTTATTTTTCTTTATTTTTATGTATTTATTAGAATAGGGAAATCCAGAGTTATGTAATCCTTAATCCCATTTCCCCATTATTATTATCATTATTATTTTCTTTTGAATGTACGTGTTAGAATAAGACATTTAAAGCGTTCTAACCTTTAATCCCTTTTCCCGTTTTCTTTTGCTTTCTCTTGTGTTTGTTTAGTTTGGTTATATTGCATGCTTTGTGTGCTATTTGTTTGATTGCTTACTTGCTTTATTTAGGATGCATGCCATTTATTTATTTTATTTACTATGTTTGCTATGTTTACCATGCTTGTTTATTTCTTACATTTATCATTATATTTGCAATGTATGCTCCAATTCAATTATTCAATATGCTAATTATTAATCAATGTCATAATCAATAATGTTAATATTGTGTAAGTGACTAATAACTTGATGAATGTTAAATGCATCATTAAATTGAAACTAAGGTGATGTGATAAGCAATTTAGGCTATGTATATTAAGAAACAGCCAAGTAGATGCTACTCGTCGAATCCAAAATCTTTGAAAAAGGAAACGAGTTTCATTTATCTACTTCCCATTTCCCAACTGTGGTCCGGCGGCGACTCCAAATTCCTAAGGCTCCTTAGGGCTGCCCCTCCCATATCAATAATAATAAGAATCAAATATCCTTATCGCCAGTCCCATGCACATATTAACAATAGGCTCCGCCACCCATATCCACAATAAGGCATACCAAATGAAAAATAATTCTAAATGAAAAAATAGTAAGAGAATAGCATATCAAAATTATGTAATTTTTGAAAAGCATTTTGATTATGCAAAATGGTCAAATTCGGTTTGGATATTGAATGATAAGTTATGTAAATTCGTTTTACTAACTCATTATTAGTTAACATACAGTCAACTTCAACCATTCCTACGCAACATGAGATTAAACACTTTTCAGTACCCAAGCCTTAATCCATAATGAATACACATAGCAAAAATAAAAATTTTAATCATGAAATCCTCATAGGATTCATATAATTCATTTAAATTGTATAAATAGTGCTCCAAAAATTCACCAAGACAAACACGAGGCAAGATGGTTAGAAGGATGAGAGGGGGTTCAAACTAGTGATACCCTACCTCGAGGTTTTCATATTTTTATTGGATTAGGACGCCGCTAATTCAACCACATCCTTTACTAGTATCCACATGAACAAGTTATCTAAAATGATGTTGGTGTGCTAGCACATTTTCTCTTAAAAGTCCTAACTTTTCTTTCTATGTATATCTTTATTTTCTTTTCTCAAAAGAACTAGTAGGAGATGAATGAATGGAGTTATTGAAACCCTAGAGAAAATGATATATATATATATATATATATACATATAAGCATTGTTAGTCCGGCATGACCATGTGCATCTTATGCTTAAAAACACGCTCTCAAGCATAGCCGTGCGAGTAAAGGCACACAGTCATGCCTGAGCCTTAACTAACGATACTACTTTGTTCATAATTAGGCATAACAGTGTCAAATATCCACATGGCAGTGCGCAGTCAATATTTATACATTTACTTATTTATTTACACAAAGGTTTACTGGGTGGTTCAACTCAAGTCCGTTTTGGGGGCCTATTCTAAGTGTGTAACCCTGTAGGTTCACCAATATTAGCAATAGGCCTAAAAATTTATTCCTGACCCACAAATCATAAGTGATCTCTAGCAAGATATCATAACTATCCAAGTCATGTGAGTGTCAATAACCAAACATAACCTAATTCACAATAAGAATTATAGTCCTTTTATTAATTTCCTTTCATTTTTTTAAAAGCCCTATTCAGCCCCCTCTAGAGCTATTACAATTGGTATCAGAGCTTGACTTCTTAGTACTTAATTGTAAGAAGAAAAGACCACAGGGAGATAATCCTTAAATTTATCATCTCTGAGACCATTATTTGATGGTAGTAACTATCCATATTAGAAGTTTAAACTGGAATTGTACTTAAATAGTGATCCAATTATACTTTGGGATGTTTTATTAAATTATTGGAAACCACCTAAAGTCACAATTAATAGTGTAGAAACCACTCCCACAAGAAGTCAATGGTCAAATGATAAAAAAGAAGAGAGCTATAAGAACAAGAAAGCCATGATAATTTTGCTAGCCTCTATGTTTAGAGAAGAAGGAGATAAAGCTTAACATTACCAATCCAAAAAGAAGTATGGGAAACTCTTAAAAATCACTATAAAGGAAATGTGAAAGTATGAAGCAAAAAAGTTCAACTTCATATGTATGAATATAAACTTTTCAAGATAAAGCCACTAAAATCAATAATGGAGATGATAAACCGCCTCAACTCTCTTCTGACTACCCTTAAGAAACTTAAAAAACACTTCTCCAAAGAAGAAGTAAACACTAAGATTCTAAGAATCCTACCTAAGAAGCATTGGAAATCTAGAGTTACTTCAATTGAGGAAGCTCATGACCTCTCAACTCTTTCAAATGACATTCTCATTGGGAAGTTTCTTACACATGAGCTTACCCTAAAGTAAAGAAAAGATGAGAAGGATAAGAAAAAAGAGAAGAAAAAGGGGATTGCATTGAAAGCTATACAAGAAACAAATTATGATGAAAGCCTTGTTGACTCTAGTGAAGATGATGACGAGATAGCTATGATTACTAAAGGATTCAAGAAGTTTTTTTAAGAGAAAAAGCTTTTCAAGGCAAAGAGACAACAAGAGGTTTAAAGGCAAAAAGAACAAGGAAGTCACTTGCTATGAGTGTAAGAAACTGGGACACATTAGGAATGAATGTCCAAAATTGAAGTTCAAGAACAAGGGAACAAATGACAAGAAGAAGGCCTTTAAAGCTTCATGGGATGACTCTTCTGAATTGGAAAAGGAAAAGGAACAACAAAAAGTGGCCAAACTTTGTTTCATGGCTCTTGAAGATAAAAATGAGGTACCATCTACTTCTCACTCTTCTTGTGATGATGATGATGATGAGAGCTCTATTGTGAGCAAACTCATGCTTAAAAGTAAAAGCCTACTCTTTAAGAAAAAGCTTTACAAGTATAAGTTATCTAACTTATCCAAGGAATTTGAAAACTTGAAAAATGATTTTTCTAAACTTGTTGAATCAAATAAAAAACTTGCAAATGATTTGAAAAATTCTAGCTCCTTGGAGGACCAACTCAAGAAAGCTAATGATGAAAATCTTAAGCTCTCTAGAGAAGTGTTAGAGTTAAAGAATTCCATTTCTAAATTCAAAAAGGGAAAAGAGACTTTAGATAGTTTTCTTAATTCCCAAAAACTCTATGGGAATACCCATGGATTTGGATATACAAATGAAATGTCTTCTTCATCATCATCACATATCAAATTTGTTGAAGCTTCATGTGAGTCTTCTCCTTCTACTTGTAAACCTATTGAGACTCAAGCCCTTAAGGCTAAATTATCTCATGCACCTATTATCAAGGCTAAGTCTTCCAAGACTTGACCTTCCTTGACATAAAGGTTTAAGGCACAAACTAAAAGGCCCCAACCTAAACATGCTTACATGTACACTAGAAGAAACTCTATAAAGCATACACCTCAATCTTTTGTCCCTGAATATTGTCAATGTATGTCTCATATGCATCCTAGAATCCAAAAAGTCCACACACAAAACTCTCATGCTCAAGTTAGGAGACATGCACAATTTACAAATAAGAGGCATGATCATCCAATTAGAAGAAATAGATTTGCCAATGTTGAATGCTTTTATTGCATGACCAAAGGTCACACTAGTAATGTATGCTTCTATAGAAGATTACACTTACAATTGCTTCCTTTGGAATAATTTGAAACTAACCAACCTAGACCAATAAAAGTTTGGGTTCAAAAGAATGTTTGAATTATGTTGTGTAGGTGTGCTTGAAGTCCACAAGAGCTAAAAGCAAGTGATACCTTGATAATGGATTTCCAAGGCATATGACGGGGGACAAGGAGCAATTCAACAAGCTTGACGCTAAAAATGGTGATCATGTTACCTTCGAAGACAATGCCAAAGGAAAGATAGTGGGCATTGGAGAAATTGGTGATCCTTAATCCTTATAAATTCATCATGTATTACTTGTTGATGGTCTTAAGCATAATTTGCTTAGTATTAGTCAATTATGTGACATGGGAAATAAGGTCACCTTTGCTAGTGTTATGCCCTAGGCCAATTATTTAATGGTCATACTTTAACTTTGTCATATTTCTATTTTAATAATAAAGAGACATTTTTATTATTACTGGATAATTCTAGTATTATCCTTGATCAGTTAATTCTACTAAGATCATCAAGTATGTGACTTGATAGTAAAACTCTTAGGTGATACTTGAATTCTAATCTAAATATCCCTAGTCGATTATTGTTGTGGGAACAATAATGAATAAAGACTAGTATGAGGTTGACTAATAATTAAGTTTTACTGATCATGTGTATGAGATATTAAGTCAAACTCATAGGTATATATTTAGAGAAATGATGTACCGGATCGACCCACTATGAGAATACCACATGGATTATTGTCATAGGTAATTCTCATCACAATAGTATTATTTGAGTCCTCTGACCTGAGATCACCATGGTTTCCTGCATAATGAGTTCTATATTTTAACACATTCCTACGCCATCTTTAACCGGATGGTAAAATAGGTTGTGATTGGATATAGAATGAGTTGTATGAGGAATGTGAGTGATTAAGATGGAATTTGTCCCTTAGTTATTTTGAGAAGATATCTGTTGGGCCCCTTGATGAGTTAGATTGAAGAGAAATGCATGGCCATGCTAGAATGATAAAGAGTTATCAGTATCAGTCTACTTGGGATTGAGAAACAATATGATTGAACAATATAAGGATGACATAATCCATGCCTTATGTTCAATCAGGATATCATGTGACAAAAGGACTATAGTACAATCTGTGTATTAGGTTATGTCATATTATCGGCCTTCACACAACTTAGTTAGTCATAATGTCTTGCTAGTGACCAATTATGACTTGTGAACTAAAATGGAATTTTAGGCCCACTGCCAACATTGTGTGAACCTACGGGGTCGCCCACTTAAAACAAGCCCAAAGTAGAATTGGGTTAATTAGCCCAATAATTATCTCTATGGAAGATTAAATAAATAAGTAAATAAATAAATATATATATATATATATATATATATTTATTTATTTATTTATTTCCTAATTTATTTTAGGTAAGAGTTATCTAACATAAATAGGAAAGGAATCTAATTTGGAATTAGAATCAAAATAGAAAAGGAAGTCTATTCTTACCAAAATTGTTTTGGTAAGTGAAACCCTAGATAGGATGTATATATGTATATCTTATTCTCTAGGGTTTAGGTTAAGCCTCTTTTCTCCTCCTTCTTCCTGTACTTCTTTTGTGAGAAAAACACATAGAGTGAAAATTTGTTGTGTGACAACAAAGGTTCTAGCAGACCTACTTCGTTTTGGATCACAAAACCCAACATAATGAAGAAAATAAAAATGAGGAACTTTAGTAAATTGGAACATGTAAAAAGAACATAGAGAAAAAAAATGCAACCTATGGAAATTTTAGCCAATAAATTAGAAAGTCATACTTTTTGAAGTGATTACAAAATCTTGCTCAAGGATACTATGAGCATCAATGAGCAATAACTTCATATTCATGAGCATATGCATTCTATCCTAAAAGCTAAATATAATATTCCTTAGTTTGAATTTAATTTTAAGTGGTTTTACTTGTAATTTTAATTTTGTTTATAATTTTATGTAGTTTTATTTGTGATTGTAACTTGTGAGGTCCTCCGACTAGAGAGGGTTATTGGAACATGATTGACGTAGCAGAAGCCTAGTAAATTAAAGATAATAATTATTGTAGTCTGTTGATTCGCGCAAGAATACTCAAAAAATAACCTTCTATTTCCTGTTGATTCACAATGAATACTAGAAAATAGGCATCAATATCCGTTGATTTTCAAAAGAATGCCGAAAATTGGAAAAAAATAGACAATTCTACTAAAATTTATCAAAACTAACTCAATAACCCTAAAACTTACATATTTATAGGGTGGCTTAAGTTTCCAACCCTAATTTTAATTAGGAAATAAAATTCTAATCAGGAAATAAAATTAACACAATGCTAAATTAGAAATAAAAATCAAATAATAATAATAATAATAATAATAAATAAATAAATAAATATGTCTTCTATCAACTGTTACACAAACTCATCCCAAATACTCTTAAACTTGCTGCTCTGCATTATTCCCTTCAGGGTAGAGAAAATTCACCCTCGAATTTTGCCTAAATATTGAAAAACAAATTTGCTCACAAATACATAGAACATCATAGATTCACCATCAACTTGTAATTCCTTCAAAATAGAAATTAAAGGAACACAAGAATAAAAAATTTCATCAATGCCAATAAAGTCAATATATTCAACATGTTCGATTAACTCTAGCATATTATATTCACGTTTAGGATGATCCTGCTTCTCAATCCTTAAATCCTTAGAAGTCTGATACCTTTCAGCTAAGTCAATTGTTGTATCACCACTTTCTAACAATGCATTACATTCCTTATCACTCTCATCATCGTCATCAAATATTGGCTCATCTCTAATAACTGCATCTTCATCCTCACCATCATCAGTATTAAAAAATAAGATCTCTTCATTATACTCTTCTTCCTCCTCGTTGTCACTAACCTCCACATCTGAATATCCATGGCGATTATAATATTCGTGCTGGATTGAATGGCTCGATTTTTATTGCCTATAAGTGCAACCATCCTCTCTATCATCAGTTCCATCAACTGCTCAAATCGTTCATCCATTTGCTGCTTGATCCGTTGCTCCATCTCACGCTCATAAACATCCTTAATACACTGCTATCTTTTGGGTGTCATGTTTAACTAAGGAACGAACGTTGGCTCTGATGCCAATAGACGTAGCTGAACTAGTAAATTAAAGATAATTATTTTAGTCTGTTGATTTGCACACAAATAATCAAAAAATAACCTTCTATTTCCTATTGATTCATAATGAAAACTAGAAAAAGCATCAATATTCATAAAATTCTCAAAGAAATGCCGAAAATTAAGAAAAATAGACAATTCTATTAAAATTCATCAAAAGTAACTCATATAACCCTAAAGCTTACATATTTATAGGGTGGCTCAGGTTTCCAATCCTAATTTTAATTAGGAAATAAAATTGTAATCAGGAAATAAAATTAACACAATGCTAAATTAGAAATAAAAATCAAATCCTAATAATAATAATAATAAATAAATAAATAAATATGTCTTCTATCAATTGTTCCACAAACTCATCCCAAATACTCTTAAACTTACTGCTCCGCATCAATGATGTATTCTTTTATTTTCACATTTGTATAACTTATACTCTCGTTAAACGTACTAGCTTAAAAAATTGCTTGTAAATATAAATTATTGTAGTGTAAATTCAGTCTATGCTATCTAAGTGAAGTTATTCAATAGCATGTGAATTATGTTATGATTATCTATTTATATATATATAAAAAAAATTTCCACGAAGGATTATAATCAAGTAGGGTAAATTGTATCAGAGGTTACCAAACTTTATACTAAATTTCATTTTGGTTCTATAACTTTAATTTGTATCTTTTTTGTTACAAAAATTTAATTTAATTACATACAGAGGTCATCCAAAATAATTCTAGCTAATTTAAATGACGTGACACTTTGAAGTTGTCATATTGTAGTCTAACTTAATAAAAATTATCATATCATACTACCACATCACCTTCTTAATAAGACTACTTGTAGACGGCGGGGTTTAGCGCACGTCCAAGTTTCTTACAACCGCGACACTGTTTGAGCTCAGGGCTCTAGGGAACACACTACTATATCACAAAGACATAGCGTGGAGATGATGGAGTCGCCACCCAGGGTAATAACTGGGACAAAATCAGAGGTGGTACTCGATTCTCTAAAAGAAAGCTAGCA
>CATIWK010357415.1:0-25897 GCA_949634005.1 Mallotus japonicus
TTTCATAATTATTTAGAATTTAGAAATTAAACTAATTAAACTAAAAATTACCCATAGTATTCAATAAATTTTTTTCAATAAAAACAACAAAAAAATTATGAAATATATCAAATGAATTATTTTTTTTATTATTGATACTAATAAAATTAAAAATTATATTTGTGGTCTTAATTTTATTATTAATAATGAAAAAACAACAAACAACAACAAAAATCAACAACCGCAATTTTTTGTTGCTTTTGTTGATTTTATTATTTCAGTTGTTGCTTTTCAATTGTTTTTGTTGTTTGCCTTTTTTTTTATATTTGTTGATTTTTGTTAAAAATAAAAAAATAACAATAAAAAACAATAAAAATTATGAGATATATAAAAAATTATTATTTTTATTATTAATACTAATAAAAGTAAAAAATTTATTTATGGCCTTAATTGTGTCATTAATAATAAAAAAATAATTTAAAAATAATAAAAAATCACAAAAATCAACAAAAATAAACACAAATAAACAAAAATAAACAACAATCAACAAAAATAAACAAAAAATCAACAACTGCAATTTTTTGTTGCTTTTGTTGATTTTTGTTGATTTTATTATTTTAGTTGTTGCTTTTCAATTGTTTTTTTTGTTTATCTTTGTTTATATTTGTTGATTTTAGTTAAAAATAAAAAAATAAAAATTATGAGATATATAAAAAAATTATTATTTTTATCATTAATACTAATAAAAGTAAAAATTTATTTATGGCCTTAATTTTGTCATTAATAATAAAAATAATTGAAAAAATAATAAAAAATCACAAAAATCAACAACAATCAACAACATAAAATTTTGTTGATTGTTGTTGATTTTTGTTATTTTGTTGTTTCAGTTGTTGTTTTTAATTTTTTTCTGTTTCAGTTTGTTGATTTTTTTTTAATTTTTTCGGCTTTTTTTTGTTGATGTTACAAATACATCATAAGGACTGTAAACTTGTTGCATATTAATGATCAATAAGTATCAAATAATTTTTTTTAAAAAAAGAAATTGTTAGACATTTTAATAAATAAATTAAAGTAAAAAAAATAAAATCCTTATTCTTTAAGAATATAAAAGGAGAAAAATTTGTTTATTTATTGTTGTTACAACAGTTGAAGATATTTATTGCTTGGTTTAACAACAATTGAAAATGTTTAGTTCATAATTATTCATTTTCAAAAAAAAGGTCATAAGGGAAAAAATATATAGCAAAAAAAAAAACGTTGAGAATAAAATAAAGACAATACCTTATAAATAAAAATAAAAACTTTGAGCAAAAAAAGTTGAGAAAAAAATGTTGATAAAAAAAAGATAAATATAGTACTATAAAAATAGAAAAAAATGTTTAGCATAAAAATGTTGAGAAAAAAAAATGAAAACAGTAGAAAAAAATATTAGAAAAAATGTTGAACAAAAAAATATTGAGAAAAAAATAGATAAAAACGGTAAAAAAATATTGAGAAAAAATAAATGAAAATAATATAAGGCAAAAAAATTGTTGAAAAAAAAATATAAAGTAAAAAAAAGTTAAAAAAATCAGTAAAAAGAAAAAATTATTGGAAAAAAAAAAGACAATCCTAAAAATAAGGATGTCAAGGGAATGAGCTTATATTTGAAAAAAAAAAAATGGTTTGAAAAAATAATTTTAAAAATTTTTCAAGTTTTTGTAGTTTTTGGTAGATTTATGGAAAAATCCTTTTTTAAATCCCTAAACTTTATGATCACAGACAAACGACCTCACAGCCCACTCCAAAGAAATAGCAAAACCAAAAATTTGTGAGCTTGTCTTAAAGCCCAACCTATCTGACTTTCTCTCATCAAAAGTCATCAAACACCGCACGATCACAACATAGAAATGTTCATCCAACGATCCTAATTGAATTCAACTTACTGGGGCCCCTTCTGAAACCACTCTCCTATGACTCGGTCAGTCTCCGAAAGCCTCCTCTTTCTTTCTGTCTTAAAGCTATAATACAATTTTCCATTTCCAAAATCCCAGTCCCCAAAAAAGAAAAACCCAGTCCCCCATGGCTGATCATCACCACCAACAGCACCGCCCTCACCGGCTGTCCGTCCCTCCACGCGCCTCTACCTTCTCCTCCGAAATATCAGCAACCAGTACAGCTCCCACCACCAACACAAGACCCTATCCTATGTATTCATATCAGTCGACAACACCAACACCAACTCCATCAAAACAACGCCTGAATAATTATGCTTCATCGTCACTTTCATTTGCTTCGAAATCAAAATCAAAATCGTCACTATCTTTTCTGTTTCTTCTTCTCTTCTCCCTCCGTTCTCTTTACTCTCTGCTTCCTTTCCTTCGTTCCTCTCCTCCTTCTTTCTCTCTTTTCCCTTTCTCTTTTCTCGTTTCTCTACTCTCTTTTCTTCTGTCTCTTGCTTTCTCTCTTTTCTCTTCTCAATCATCCCCAAGAAACCCTTTCCATTTCAAGAGTAATTACAGCCAACCCATTTTCTCTATCTCCTCGATTTCACCATCTCAACACAAGCTTTTGCTTTCCAAATCCCTCATCCTTGCTGGGGTTTTTCTGTTAAGATTCCAAGCTCTTCGCTATTGTGGTACTGCTGCTATGATTCTTGCTGAATTATCTGGTAATGTCTCTGCCCGTTTCGTTACTGAGGTTAAGAAGCATCGATTAAACCATAATGCTAATAGATTTTATGGGTTTTTCGCGCTTTTTATTGGGTTGTTGTTGTTATCAATTAGTTGGGATCGGATTGACTGTTTTCCTTTCTCGACATCTTTTATTGATAAATATGGGTTTTCTGTGGTTCCTGGAGAGAAATGTGTTAGGATCTGGTCTATGCTTTTGCCGTTTTCATCTGGATTTTTAGGTTGTTATGAACGTGTTTCTATGAATTGGGGTGCTATTAGGCAATTGGGTCAAAAACGGGTTCGCTTGGTTTCCTTGTTTTATACCACAGTTTTGCTGTTTATTCCTGCTGCTGTGAGTTTTATTAGGTATGAAAGTGGTAATGATGGTGTTTCTCTTGGAAATTTAGGTTGGCCATTGGTTAATACTGTTGTTTTTGGAGTCCTTTTGAGTGAGAATTATAGTGAAGATAAGCTAACTTATTCCAAAGATTTCCAAAGAGAGTTTTTAGTTACATTCGCCTGTACAATTGTTTTGGAGCTGTTCTATTTTCCAGAGCTGTCACTTTGGGGTCTTCTGTTTTGTGGCCTACTGTTGTATTTTGCTGTTAGGAATTTGGATCCTCTTTATTGGAATTACCTTCAGTTAGGTTTGGAATCATCAGAGCCACTTAGTTCTTTGCTTATGAAGCCTATTCGCCATATTTTGAGTGAGAGAAAGTCTCGCAAGATTGCACTTTTTTTATTGATTAATACTGGTTATATGGTTGTTGAGTTTGTTGTTGGGTTCATGAGCAACAGCCTTGGATTAATTTCAGATGCTTGTCATATGCTGTTTGATTGTGCTGCTTTGGCAATTGGATTGTATGCTTCTTATATTTCTCGTTTGCCTGCGAACAATCAGTTTAATTATGGACGCGGCAGGTTTGAGGTTCTGTCAGGATATGTTAATGCTGTTTTTCTGGTTCTTGTTGGGGCACTGATTGTTTTGGAGTCATTTGAGAGAATCTTGGATCCACAAGAGATATCAACTAATAGTTTGTTAACTGTTTCGATTGGAGGACTATTAGTAAATGTTGTTGGTTTGATCTTCTTCCATGAGGAGCATCATCATGTGCATGGTGGGTCTGGATCATGCTCTCATTCTCATTCCCACTCCCACTCTCACTCTAATCACCATCACCATCACCATCATTCACATGATCATGAAGGTCATGATACAAAGGATCACAGATGCATCTCTGTTTCCCAGGATTGTCCTGAGAAGACATTGTCTAGCCACTGTGACCATCTTGATCATCATCACTGTAACCACAATGGCAGTTTTGATATTTGTAAAATTATGAGCTCCAATCTGCATGATGACCATACCCATGATCACAACCACGATGACCATTCTCACCATCATCATGACCACCATGATCACTCTCACCATCATCATAACGACCATGACTACTCTCACCATCATGAAACTCTGGACCACTCTCACCATCATGAAACTCTGGACCACCGCCACCATCATCATGATGATGACCACGGAAACTCCCCAACTACTCATATGCACACTCACCATTCGGATTCAAAAAGTAACTTTTCTTTGGGAAGCAGCAGTTCCCAGCAGAAAAATCTGGTATCCAGTGAGCATGAGTCACAAAAACGCCACCGTCACCATATTGACCATAATATGGAGGGAATATTTTTGCATGTTCTGGCCGACACACTGGGAAGTGTTGGAGTTGTTATATCGACTCTCCTTATCAAGTATAAAGGATGGCTCGTTGCTGATCCTGCATGCTCAATATTCATTTCTGTGTTGATTGTATCTTCTGTTATTCCATTACTCAGGAACTCCGCAGAAATTTTGCTTCAAAGAGTTCCTAGGGCTCATGAGCAGGACCTGAGAGTAGCAGTGCACGATGTTGTGAAGATAAAAGGGGTACATGGCATTCAGAATTTACACGTTTGGAGCTTCACGAACACTGAAGTTGTTGGGACGATGCAACTCCATGTCTCAGCAGAAACTGATAAGGCCTCTATGAAGGATCAGGTTTCACACATATTTCATGATGCAGGAATCAAGGATTTGACAGTGCAGGTAGAGAGCATCAAGTGATTAGCATAGTCAATTTTGAGGCTCATTTCATCTTCCTGAAGTACTTGAGGTTGCTCATTCTTGAGCGCATATTACACAAAGGTGCTTCCAAACTCCTGGCTTGATGTAAGTGCATCAATTGCTCTTGTTGTGGTTCAGAGGCATCGGCACTTGCAGAACTTTATCAAAAGCTTCATTGTTTGCTGGATCGAATCAGGATTTAACTTTTATTCATGAAGGATGACAGATTTTGTGGATGCTCATTTGGCCAATATCCAACAGCGATAGATTATGATATATTTAATGTTATGTTTCTATGCAGTAATGCATATATATGGGGATGTTGCTCCTTGGCTTTGTATGTATTTATACCTGCTTTTGTAATTTGAGAAGCCTAAGCAAGAAGTGCATGATGAACAGAGAAATTGTTTCTTTTATTCTTATATGCATATATATATATATATATATATTGCTTTTGAGAAGCCTGGAATTTGTTTCAGGTATTTTAACAGAATTAAACACCCAATGCTTCTTAAAACTTGCAATGAAGATCATATGAGCTTTTGTTATCATAGTAGATAGGATTAGGATTCTCTCAATTGTGGTAAACATGACATGCCAGGCCATATATATATAATCTAAACCATTAAATCATAAGTACTTTACAAAACAAATAGATGTCAAATTTATGATGCTCTCAATCTCATCCTACAGCACTACCAGTAAAGTGCTTTCGGCTTGTATATCATGATATTTATAAAATTCTATTGCTACATGTGAAAAGGTCCTTTTTTTTTTTGTTTTTTTTGTTTTTTTAACAACTAGAAGGTGAAGGGGAGTAGGGAATCGAACTAATGACTTTAAGTGTCTAATTAATTAAACTTCTGATCTAGTTTTGGGCTCATTAAAAAAATACACCTAATGTTATTCAATACAGTTATTTAGATCCTTCTAAAAATTCTGACATCTAAGAAAATTATAATCTAGTCCTTAAAATTGTTTTCCTATCAAAATATTTCAGGTTTTACATTTTAATAGACAAAATTATCATTAATTTTTTTTATTAATAGTACAATTTTAAGGAAGTTATTTTATTTAATTATCAATCTCTAAACTAAACAATTAGCATAGTCTAAATTAATTAAATTAAAATAAAAATGTAAATCGAAGTAAAACTAATTTTGATTTTTTAATGTACATATATAATGTTTCATTTTAAATTAGTTAAATAAAAATTTAAAATTTAAAATTAAAAAATTAAAAATATAGCATTGGCAAATAGGATAGAGAGGATGAGGAAAGAGAGTGTTTGTTCTCCAAATGTATAAAAAATAAAACATAAAATATTTTAACCGAACTAATACTTATAAATTTCAATATTAAGCATTTTATTAAAAGTATATCATTAGCAAAGAAAAGCAAAGATTCCTAATGTTTTATTATTTACATATTTATTTTTTATTTAACCTAAAGAGAAAGAACCTCACGACCCACTTCTTCAATCTCAAAGAATGAGTAGATGAAATAATCCTAACTCTATCACTCACCCAACTCTCATAAGAAGGGTATACACAAACTCAACAAGAGTTTGCTTACAAATAAAAATATACAAAGGAAAATATGAAAGAAACAATTATAGCTCAATGACTTTTACATAATAAATTTGTTCCTTAAAGTCACTAACTCTTCAAATGATGTCTTGAGCTTATATTTATAGTGAAGGGTGCAAAACTAGCTATTGAAGTTTTGATTTTCGTCCCCAAACAAACCTCCATCTTCATTTAATGTTTCTTTCACTTTTTGCAAGAAAAATGATGCTCACGGTCATGAGGGGAGGTGTCACGATCATAACCTTCAGTTTTGTAGCCGTTGGAGCTTTAAAACAGCCATTACAAAGGTTGTCACATCACTAAGACGGTGCTCACGATCTTCGTCACGACCATGACCACGCCCGTGAATGCCACTGCCTTCTTCATTCACTTGAGTTCAAATTGCTCGGGATTGTGATTAGGATGCTCCCAATTGTGAGGATAATGGTCACGACCATGAGGGTCACTACCACTCCGAATGACATGAATTTGGCTCTCATTTAGCTCGTGAGAATGCTCACAGTAATGATGCCACTCGTGAGCATCCTTGTCTTTATGTTTCATGCACGTTTTGAGCTCCATAACTTCATCCAATGAGTGTAATCTTAACCTTAACTAAAATACACACATATTAGTAGATTAAAATTGATTATTAAAGTTAAAACCAATAGTAATTAGATATGGATCATGCAAAGGTCAACAATCTCCCCTTTTTTGACGTTGACAATCAATTTTTGAATGATAATGAAAAATCACTGAGTTTATGTGTGTGCATTTGTGCTCAATACTCCCCCTTAGTTATATACCAAGGGATTTGAAAAATTCTCCCCCTCAATATATGCTAGGGTGAGTTAAGCAAATCAAATATCATTTAAATACATTACAATATTTAGTTTCTTCCCTAATTCGGCATTCTAGTTATAATTCAAGCATAATCATTATCATTCAAAATGTCAAATTTCTCTCCCCCTTTGTCAAAGTGAAAAAGGGAGGAAACAAAAAAATGTTAAATGAAATATGAGAAAGTAAATCAAATAATATCAATAATATCAATTGTTGAAAGATTGATCATGCCAATTGAAAAATAAGTATACCAAATAATACTTAGTTAAAAAAAATGCAAAGCCAACAATTTAAATATAAGGTGAAACCTATGTCAAGTATAACACATACTAAAATATTGATAAAAGAAATCATGATTCACAAGATAGTCCAAAGAGTGCTTTAAGAGTTAAGGCATAGCAAGTGAAAAATGATGCCAAATGAAAAATAATGAGAGAATAACATATCAAAATTAAGTAATTTTTGAAAAGCACTTTGATCATGGAAAGGGTCAAATTCTCTTTGAACATATTAATGATTGCATATCTATTGGATTTTATTAGCATATCAATAATTAACATATGGAAAACTTCAACCACTCCTATCTAAAATGAGATTAAACACCTTTTTGAACCCAAAATTTAATTGGTCCACGTTTGTTTGTCGCAACATAATCTTTAGATAGGAGGATAAGGTGAAGTTGCCTATAGTAACACACATTATTAGTGTGTCCATATTTCATACAATAAAAATATTTAATTTTGAAAATCTATTTTGCCAACCAACATATGTAAATTTAGCATGGTTATGATATTTGGTGGTTTTTCTAGACACAAATGGTCTAGGATGAGTATGCATATCATAATCACAACAATGCATGAATTTTTTAGGCCTAATGTGCATATGTGTGTGCCTCTTATTATGATATATGAATGCATGATGTGGTTAGGGTTTCTTAGCCTTAGCCTTAAAACCTTGATCTTTGGGAATATTAGCCTGTAGAGGTTTTCCCTTTGGGTTCTTAAGACTTTTTGTCTTAGAATCTTGAGCTTTAAAGCTATTACAAGAAATGAGGGGTGAAGCTAGAGTAGCCTTGACAAATTTGGGAGGACTTGATGATGTAGAGGCTCCATTAGTATAACCAAGTCCAAATTTCTCCAATGAAAACCTTTGAGAATCTAAAAGATTTTCAAGTATTTCTTTTCCTTTATGAAATTTGGAAATGGAGCTTTTAAGTTCTAAAATCTCTTTTGAAAATATTTCATTTTCTTTCTTGACTTTATCAAACTCATCTTTCAAAGAAGTTTATGCTTTAAAATCAAGAGTGAGTTTCTCATTTAAGGAACTAACATTTGAAACTTCTAATTTTAAATCCTTAAAGCTCTTAAACAATTTTAAGAACTTTTATTTATAAAAATTTTTCCTTAAAAGTAATTTTTAATGTTTCAAAACTAATTTTCTTATTAAAGAGCTCTCATCATCAAGTTCGTCATCATCATCAAACTCATCACCACACAAGTCATCACAAGAATTATCATAAGAGGAGTAAGAAGTAGATGGTACCTCAAAGTTATCCTCTAAAGCTATGAAGCAAAGGTTAGTAGCATCTTGTTGGTCATCTTGTATCTCTAATTCGGAAGAGTCATCCTAAATAGATTTAAAGGCTTTTCTTCTTTCTTTTCCTCCTTTGCTTTTGTGCTTAAGCTTTGGACATTCATTCCTAAGGTGACCATGCTTCTTGGACTCATAACAAGTGATTTCTTTAGTTTTCTTGAGGTCACCCCTTTTTGACTCCTTAAGCTTTGTTAAGAACTTCTTAAATCTTCTTGTGAGGATGACTAGTTCTTCTTCATCTTCACTTGAGTCTTCAATTGACTCTTCATCACTTGAATATTGTGATGCTTTGAATGCAAGGCTCTTCTTCTTTTCTTCTTTACCTTCTTCTTTACCTTATTCTTTACCTTCTTACTCCTCTTCCCTTTGCCGCAAGGTAAACTCATGAGTGAGAAGCTTACCAATGAGAATGTTAGTTAAAAGCTTGGAAAGATCAATAGATTCTTCAATTGAAGTCACCCTTGACTCCTAATCCTTCTTGGGTAGTACTCTTAGAATTTTAGTATTGACTTCTTCATTGGAGTAATGTTTGCCCAACTTCTTTAGAGTAGTGAGGAGGGCATTGAGGTGATTTATTATCTCCGTCATGCTCTCTTGTGGCATCATTTTGAAAAGTTCATATTCATAAACATAAAGTTAAACTTTCTTGCTTCTTACTTGCACATTATCTTTATAATGGTTCTCTAAGGTCTCCCATATTTTCTTAGCTGAAATGCAATATTGAAGTTTGCCTCCTTCTTCTCTTGACATTGAGGTAATAAGAACCGATATAGCCCTTTTATTTTTACGGTTCTCCTCTTTTTCTTCTTCAGACCACTCATTTCTCTCCTTTGGAACTTGAATACCATCCACTATCTTTATTGAAGGGTTCCACCCATCTAAGATTATATCTCATAATCTAATGGGATCACTATCAAGATATAGCTCTATTCTATTCTTCCAATGGGGGTAACCACTTCCATAAAAGAATGGTCTAAAGGTTTGGAAAGAAAAAGATTCACTCCCTATGATCTTGAATTCTAGTAATTAAGTACCTAGAACCCAAGCTCTGATACCAAATGAAAATGCTCTTAGGGGGGGGTGAATAGAGCTAATTGAGATCTAAGGGAAAATTGAAAAATTAAAAGGAAATTAAGAGGTAATTTAAAAAGAATCAATAAGAATAAGAATGGGAATTGATATAAAGAATTTAAAGAGTTTGGATTATAACCAATCTTACGTCTCCACCTAACTTATCCCTAAATTAGGATTTTCAATCACCCACACCAATCTTTATTCCCAAGATTGATTATAAAATGGTGTTTTCAATGGCTCATACCAAACTTTACAATAATGAGTTTTATAGGCTCGCTCAAAACCTTTTCCCAAGTGTTTTTAAGGCTCACACTTAAACCTTCCTAATTGAGTTTTCAAGGCTAACTCAAAACTTTACAGCAAGTTATTTTTCAAGCATCAACAACAACCTAAAGAGAAAGAACCTCACTACCCACTTCTTCAACCCCAAAGAATGAGTAGACGAAAGAATCCTAACTCTATCACTCACTCAACTCTCACAAGAAGGGTATACAAAAACTCAACAAGAGTTTGTTTACAAATAAAGGATATACAAGGAAAATATGAAAGAAACAATTATAGTTCAATGACTTTCACATAATAAATTTGTTCCTCAAAGTTTCCAACTCTTCAAATAATGTCTTGAACTTGTATTTATAGTGGATGGTGCAAAATTAGCTGCTGAAGCTTTAATTTTCATCCCCAAACAAACCTTCATCTTCATTTAATGTTTCTTTCACTTTTTGAAGAAAAAATGACGCTCATGATCATGAGGAGAGGTGTCACGCTCGTGACCTTCAGTTTTATAGCCATTGTAGCTCTGAAATAACCATTACAGAGGTTGCCACATCACCAAGAAGTGGTCACGGTCCCCGTTATAACCATGAGCGCCACTGTCTTCTTCATTCACTTAAGTCAAAATTGCTCAGGATTGTGATTGGGATGATCCTGATCGTGAGGAAGATCGTGAGGGTCATTACCACTTAGAATGACATGAATTTGGCTCTCATTTGGCTACTGAGAATGCTCACAATCGTGATGCCACTCGTGAGCATCCCAGTCTTCATATTTTGGGTATGTTTTGAGCTCCATAACTTCATCCAATGAGTGTAGTCTTAAACCTAACTAAAATACACACTCAAACACACATATTAGTAGATTAAAATTGACTGTTAAAGTCAAAATCAAGGATAATTAGATATGGATCATGCAAAGGTTAACAAATCATCTTTTTTAAATCTTTCTATTCTCTCAAAAATGCTATTTTGGTTTTCAATATGCTTTATTTTTTATGTATTTTAATTTCATTATTTGCAAATTTTATCTCTTTCTCTTGCTCTTCAGTTAATTTTAAATTTAGTGGGTACATTATTTAGTACCATAATAACTATTCAAATTCAATGATATAATTTTACGTAAGGCTTTTTTTCTTAATTCTTTAAGTTTTTAATGGTATAAAAAAAATTGAAGACATGAGTTCTATACATATCATCTATTTCAAAATGGCATTTCTCATTAAGTCGTATTTTGAGTGTTTTTTTAATTATCATATCAATTTCATGCATTTTCTTGTGATTATTAATCTAAAATTACTATGATATTGGATGCTGTATTCTTAGTTATGCATTCCATTTTGACTCACTCGATTACTTTTCTATTTATATTTTGTTTTGATTGTCTTTCATACTAAATTGCTTATTTAGATTAATTTTAAATACAAAATTTTTCTTTCATCTTTTTGATACTTATAATTAATGTTTGTACCCAACTTTAAAATTTAGGTTGAAGATCCATCAAAATCTAACAATCCATGATTAATTTTAAAGCCCAATCCATTGAAAGTTTTAAGGTAGAAGAAAATTGAAACTTCTAAAATTTATGTTTTTGAAATTAACGTTATAAAACTAAGGAGCCGATGTGCTGAGGTAAGAATATACATGAAGTTTTTGGAACTTATTGCTAAAGAGTTAAGGAACAAGTAACCTATAAATAACAAGATTAATGATGAAGACTAATTATTAATTGCTATTACTTAATGAAAATTGGTGGAGAATGTGCATATAAAAGCAAGAAAGAGCCAACAGAGAATGGACACACACGACATCAACATCAGCAATTCATAATTCACAAACACATATCTCTATCAATATTTTCAGTTCCAGTAGCTCTTATTTTCACAACTTTTCTATTTTGTTCAAGCTTATAGATACTTCGTTAGTACAAAATTTTCTATTTTACGATCCAGTTAAATTATATAATTTTTCCTTTTGCATTACATTGTTAAATCAATAAATTCTTGTTGGAATTCAAGCAAACTATGGTAAAAGAAGATTGAGGATCTATATTTTGTCTAATTGAAATCAGTTTCTTTTTAAGGAAGCAATTATTCTGGCACACTCGCATTCATACAAACTAAGGTCACAAAAAATAATAGTAACAATTACCATATAGAGATGAATGCATGTATAGATAATTTTTTTGGTTCTTATTTGAGCACTATTCTTTCATATATTACTTCTACTATATTTATTTTAATTATCTTTCCTATTAAATTATCTATAGAAATTATATTTTTTTAACAAAGTTTATCTTTCGTCTCTCCTGCTTTTCATGACTACTATATAGAGATTGAGGTATCCGATGCTAATTTTATTTTATACTTATAGAATAGTTGTTATACCATGGACCCCTGTCCATATTGTAATATGGACTAGGGGTAATTACACATGCAAGAAAAAAATGCGCTTTTTTTTTTCCGTCAATTAATCAAAATTATGCGGGTTCATTAACCTTTAATTGTAAATTTATTGATCCTCAATGAATATATAAATGAAGATTAATGAATCTGAAGCAAAGTTCATTGAACTTCACTGAATGTTCATTATTTTTTACTTGCAAATTCATTGATCTGCACCTGTAGTTTCATATCAAATCAAATCTGAACCCAAAAAGATATAACCAGTTGAACACACAATTCTTAATGTCCTCATAAATCAAATAAAATTTGAACATTAATATGAGTAATTGATTCAAATCTAACATGAACAAGCTCATCCAATGTCAAAGAAAGAAAAAATTATATCAAGAACAAGCTCATCCACTGTCAAAGAAAGAAAGTCTACCATTAAGAATACAATTGAATTGCTCATCAATTAGTGAACATGACCCAGGCTTATAAAGTGGATATGAATCACCCATCACCCATTCTTCATCAAACAAATCACAGTTCACCATGTCCCTCACTAGACTCCTCATTCTATTGCTCTGTTTCGACCCATTATTTTATTTCTTCGATAGTGAAGCTGTGTAATTTGATGCTTCTTTCTTCTCAACTTCAAGTCCTCCTTCCTGTTTTCCATAATCTACTTCCCAATAATACCACATCTTCTTCTACACAGCAAGTGCCTCAAAATGATACTAGATCTAATAAAGTGAAAGACCTATCAACTGTGCAAAATCAAATTGAAATTACAACACCTGATTCTGTTATACCTACTGTTTTACAAGCAAATCTCTTCTCAAATGATTCCATTAGCAGTGAAGTATCATCTCGCAAAAGTATTCTTAGAAATATAGTGAATTCGAGTAGCGATCAATTCCTTAAGCCAAATCAAACAGAAGAACCTGTAGAAGGAAGCAAAACCCATCTGCAGTCGTTTCACAACTGCAACAGAAGCAAGCAAAACAAGAACCAATTTTAGTTTTATGAAACACAGATAAATAAAAAGAAAGGTAGATAGATTGTGATGATATCAAATAAAAAAGAAAAAGAAATCGGATCGAGGTTGGTAAAGCTATGCAGTGGCAACGATATCAACGATGCTGCAAAGGAGGAAGGAAGCGTTAAAATAAAAATCATGAATGAAGCAAGCGTTAAAAATAAAAACATAAGTGTGATGGACCCTGGTCCATATTGCAATATGGACAAGGGTCTATGATATAATTTGCGCTTATAGAACACTCTTCTTGCACACATTATTCCTTTTATGTTTTATTTTAGTTATCTTTCATACTATATTAGCTATACAAATTATTTTTGAATATAAAGTTTGTCAACCCTCTCTTCAATATTCATGACTACCATAAATATATATATATATATATATAATTCGATGCTTCTTTCTTCTCAACTTCAAGTCCTCCTTCTTGTTTTCCATAATCTGCTTCCCAATAATACCACATCTTCTTCTACACAGCAAGTGCCTCAAAATGATACCATATCTAATCAAGTGAAAAACCTATCAACTGTGTAAAATCAAACTGAAATTATAACGCCTGATTCTGTTATACCTATTGTTTTACAAGCAAATCTCTTCTCAAATGCTTCCATTAGCAATGAAGTATCATCTAGCAAAAGTAATCTTAGAAATATAGTGAATTCGAGTAGCGATCAATTCCTCAAGCCAAATCAAACAGAAGAACCTGTAGAAGGAAGCAAAACCCATCTACGGTCGTTTCACAACAGCAACAGAAGCAAGCAAAACAAGAACCAATTTTAGTTTTATGCAACACAGATAAAGAAAAAGAAAGGTAGATAGATTGGGATGATATCAAATAAAAAAAAGAAATCGGATTGAGGTTGGTAAAGCTACGTAGTGGCAACGATATCAACGATGCTGCAGAGGAGGAAGGAAGCGTTAAAATAAAAATCATGAATGAAGCAAGTGTTAAAAATAAAGACACACGTGTGATGGATCCTGGTCCATATTGCAATATGGACAAGGGTCCATGATATAATTTGCGCTTATACACATTATTCCTTTTATGTTTTATTTTAGTTATCTTTCATACTATATTAGTTATACAAATTATTTTTGAATATAAAGTTTGTCAACCCTCTCTTCAATATTCATGACTATCTATATATATATATATATATATATATATATATATTGAGATGTGTAAACAATTTTTAATAGTATGTATTGGGTACTCTTTTTTCATACAAAATTATAATAAAAAATTTAACTGATAACTTAATCTGAGAACTCCTTGAATCCTGCACACGTGTTCACGAAAACAACAAGATCAGAGGGTGGTGTTGCCCTACAAAAATTCTGATGCTTAAGTTAGTAAAGAGTTTAAGAATAGCAAAGAGAATGCTTATGAGGACTTGTATACATGAGATTGAATGATATGCAAGGTAGATTTAGTATATATAGGGAGAGAACATACATAAACCTGATATGATTATGATTCCTTATTGATAGGAGTCATTTTTTATATTGATTTGAGTTTCCTTAACTCATATTGATCCAAGTACCTTTTTTGTTTAGCTATTAGAGTCCTTGTGTAATCTTTTTTTTTTTGGACAGGAAAATGACTCTGTATTAATTTTGAATATTTGGAATCAATACATCATTTTGAATAATAACTAGGAAATGGTATGGAACATTACTCTATAAGTCCCCTTGTTGGAATAGGAAGTCGTTTCTTGATAACCAATCTGCAGCAGTATTGGCCTTTCTACTAACAAAGTTTAAAGACACTTGCTGCTGCTCTGTTTCCTGGAGTAATTGCTGGATATCATCTATAACTATTGCTATTTCCCATGGAATCTCTTCCGGTGAGTTCCTAGCTGATTAAAATGATATTTTAGCGTTAAACTCAATGGCAACTTGTCTAAGTCTTCTGGATTTTGCAAACAATAAGGCTTCTCTGAGAGCAATGGTTTCAGCTACCAGAGATGATGCGCATTTGACTTTTTTTAGCTTGAGCATGCATCACAGCGCCGCTTGAATTCTTGCATATAACTGCAATCTGGGCTTCTTTTTTATTCAAATTGAAAGAAGCATCGTAGTTCACCTTAAGATCATTATCTATTGGAGGTTGCCAGCTTGTCACAGTAGTATCCAAACTTTGGGGAGCAATGGTGAGCTGGTCTAGCTGAGTAGTGGATTCAAACCATTGGGTTTGAGCTTTTCGAATTACCTCCTCGGGGATAACTTGCTCATTCTCAAACAAAGCTCTATTCCTGCTTTTCCATACTTGCCAACATAAGCACGTAGCCAGTTCTAAACTGCCTTCATCTCTATTCTGATTCAGCATATCGGTGATTCTTTTCCACCAATTCCCAAAGGATTGGAAACCAACATTAAAGAGCCTATAATTTAGGCCTGACCCGAACCGGATTGCTCGAGAATGGGAACAAAGAAGAAATAGGTGTTCTAGAGATTCATCTTTCTCTTTACATAAGGGACACTTCGCATCAAGAGCACAACCCCTCACTCTTAGATTGGATTTGGTAGCAAGAGAGTCAGCCACACATCTCCAAATGAAAAATTTTACCTTTTCTGGGACTTAAAGTGACCAGATGGATTTCCAAGTGAGTTTATCTGGAGCAGAAGATGAAATTGGGTGGGTTTATTCTTACTCGTGGACTTGCTCTTTAAGTAGTTATAACCTGATTTAACAGTATAATTACCTTTTTTTTATTATGATGCCAAACTAACTTGTCAGTGCCTCTGCCTCTGGAGATGGGAATTCTGAAAATGGCTTCAACTTCCCTTGGATTGAACAGTTGTCTTATGATGTTCTCATCCCATCGGAACTGATTGCTGTCAATTAAGTCACGTACCAGGTGGTATCAAGTTCTAGATGGGGCATTAGTTAAAATGTTGAAATCCTTCAATTCGGGTACCTATTTATCATGCCAGATGCTAATTCTATTGCCTTTAGCAACATTCCACCTACAACCTTCTTTTAGCAAGTCTCTTCCAAAAAAAAGGCTATTCCAAATCCATGATGGATTTTGGCCTTTCTTAGCCTCCAAAAGAGTCGAATGAGGAAAATACAAACTCTTTAGGATCTTGGCACTTTGGAGATGAGGTTTTGTTAATATCCTCCAACATTGTTTAGCTAGTAACACTTGATTGAATAAAGCCATCTCCCGAAAACCCAGACCTCCCTCTCGCTTGTTTCTTGTCATCTTATTCTAAGCAACCCAGTGAATCTTCTTTTTAGTATGATCTTGAGACCACTAAAAACTTCTAATCATTTGTTCCATTCTATTTGTGACAGAGAGTGGCACTTTGAAAATCATCATCAAATACCTAGGAATGGCTTGTAGGACATATTTCACTAGCACGTCTCGCGCTGTTGAAGAAAGGTATTTAGTTTTCTACCCTTGGATTTATTGTGTCATACTTTTAATAAGGAAGTTACAAAGCTCTCCCTTAGATCGGCCCCAATCAGCTGGGATTCCCAAGTATTTTGAGAGAGAAGCTGATTCTTCTATCTGCATCAACTCAGCAATTTCACTTCGCAAATGAATAGGAGTAGAGGCACTAAAGAAGATACCTAATTTGTGTAGGCCATGCAATACTTTTGAAGGACTTCTTTTAAGTTAGAAGCTTCTTTTATTGTTACTTAGCCGAAGAGAATGGTATCATCTGCAAACTGGATGTGGGTTATAGGATCACATCGCCTGTTCATCTTGTACCCATAAATTGAGTTAGTTGCAGTTCTTTGATTTATCATTCTAGATAATACATCAGCTACAATGATGAAGATGTATGGGGAGAGGGGGTCCCCTTGTCTCAACCCTCTGTTGGGCTTGAAAAACGGCTGTTCTTCCCTATTAATAACTACTGAAAAACTAACTGTGGAGATATAGGTCATTATCAGAGACACCCATTTCCTGTTAAACCCAAGTTGGATCATAGCTTGCTTTGTAAAATTCCAGCTGACCCGGTCATAAGCCTTCTCCATGTCTAATTTAAGTGCTAGATGGTGATTGCGTCCTCTTTTGTTTGCTTTCATTCAGTGAATGGCTTTATGAGTTATTATGACACTATCATAAATGCTCCGACCTGGGACAAAAGCTGTTTGCTGGGGAGAGATGAGAGTATCAAGCCATCTCCTTAAGCGATTTGCCAGTGTTTTGGCAATAATTTTATAGGAGAAGTTGCAGTAACTGATTGGTTTGTAATCAGATATTTTTTTTCGGGTTTGGGAGTTTTAGAATGAGAGTAATGAGGGTTTTGTTTAGACTGTGATTGAGTTGGCCTGTGTCAAAAAAGTTAGAAACCATAGAAAACACATCGTGTTTTATGATAACCTAGTACTGTTGATAGAATGCTCCTGGGAAACCATCAGGTCCTAGAGCTTTGATTTTACCCATTTGGTGAGCTGCTTCTATTATCTCTGACTCTGTGATAGGTGCCATTAAAAACTCATTCATCTGATCAATGACTACAAAAGGAATGGCCTCTCGCACTTTTTGATCTATTGCCATAGGTTCGGCTTTATATAAGTGCGAATAGAAGTTTCTGATTTCTTCTTTAATTAGTAGCCCCTCCATAATCCAAGCTCCAGATTCGCTTCTTAACTGAACGTCTGTTTTTGGATCTCCTCTGGACCTTGGAGAAGTGAAAGAATTTTGTATTCTTGTCACCCTCTCTCAACTAGTCCACTTTTGCTCTTTGAGCCCAATACATTTCCTCTTCTTGCCAAAAGCCATTGAGTTTATGTTTTAAGGACCCAATTTCTTGTCTCACAGCATCCGTAATGTCACCTTCATGGAGCACATTAATCCAGTTCTTCACTTCATCAATTTTCCTTCTCGAATTTCCTTTGATTTTCCCATTCCAATCTTGTAGCAAAACAGAACATTCACTCAGTTTTTGATCTAGCAGCCTCTGTTTTCTAGTACCCTTGTCTCTTTCCCAAGATTATCGAATAATATTTCTACATTCCTTTTCTTTACTCCACTTCATTTCATATTTAAAACCTCTCTTATTTTTAGGCTATCTCCAGTCTCTTCTAATGATCAGTGGCCTGTGGTCTGAAGCCCCGAAGCTTTCGTATAGAACCAGAGCATTAACATTGTAGTTTTGCCATTCTGGGTTCACGAGGGATCGATCTAATCAAGCCATGATCTTTGAACTACTAGCTTGTCGGTTGTGCCAGGTAAAACCATGACCCTTGTATTCAATCTCAGCTAGGTTCTCTTGGTCCATGAAGTCAATAAGAAGCGAGCCTTGGTCTAGTGAAAATTTGCACCTCCTTGTTTTTCAGCTGCTATTTTGATCATGTTGAAGTCACCTAAAATTAACCATGGGTCAGATCTGTTCTGAGTATGAGCAAAAAGTTCACTAAGGGTTTTATATCTGTCTTTCTTTTCTGGCGCACCATAAAAGCCAGTGAAGAACCAATCTTGAGTCTCTGTAATGCGAATATCTATGAAGTTCTTGTATTTCGTTTCTACTGATAGTGTCCATTCTTTCTTCCACCAGAAGGCCAACCCGCCTGCGGTACCATCCGGATCCACGTAATCACATTCTTTGAATCTGTTGGCAACCCTTAGCTTCTCTAATCTTTTGCGATATGTTTTGGTTTCCATCAGAAAGATCATATCTGGGTTGTATTTTAGGATTAGGTCTTTGAGGTATCTAGTAGTGGTTTTGTTGGCTAAACCTTGACAGTTCTAGGTAATAATGCTCATGATGAAGGAGAAGAGAAGGGAAGATAGATCAAGCTAAAGGTAATATGAAAAGGGAACGATGAGATGAGGAAAAAAAAAAAACTAGGGGATCTACTCAAACCCTAAGAGAAAGGTTGAGAGAACTATCTTAGATGCCTATAGCTTGATTGCTTCTTCTGCATCCAAATGCTAAGGTGTTGATTGAAGTGGAGAGAGCAGTCCTTGTGTAATCTAAGTATCCTTTTTCTTTAGGGATTAATGTCCTTATCCGAGTAACAATCCCTTTTTTTTAACAAAATTAGAAAAATTCTCTTAAATCACTATAGTATGAAATGAATTCATAAAAATATTTTACTTTGCTTATAAGAATAAATTAGAAAATATATTATCAATTCTTTTTGGGTTTTAGGAAGTGATTTTTATATGGATGTACAAAACTTTTTCTTATATATATATTATAAATTTTAATTACATCGAATTTCTATCAATATTTTTTAGTTATTTTATTGCATTATAAAAAATATCACTCGTCCAATGTGTAGTTCTCTAAGCTTTTTAAATGCTCTGTTACGTAAAACAAAATTACTAGGATCTACATTGTGAGATCTGGGGTTCGAATTTCTCGTCAGAACCAAAAACTATATGGAAGAAAGTTTGTAAGTATTCTGATGGGTAAACGTTTGTTGCTCATTTAAGTTTGTTGGAGTGAAATTCTCCTTTTAAATTCAAAAAAGAAATGGTAAAATATAAGAAAATTTAGAATATAACGTTCATAAAAGCTAACTTATAGCAAAATTCAAAATAAAGGAATACTCTTTATGATTTGGGTTTGCGAAAATTTAGAACACAATATTGTTTCTCATGGATGGTTTTTATTCTCTAGACAAATACAACTGCACGGGCGGGCACGCACACACTCACACATCCATGTTGTACGCAGCAGCATAATTAAGCAATTATATTATTTAATGATAGCAAACAAGGTCTGCAAGAAAGTAAGAATCAAAATGATTGCAGCTAAAGCCTGAGAAAAAATCGCCCATGGAGTGCTAAAATAGTTACGCACGTATGCTGCTCGCCATCTATGCCAACAGTCTTTGCGGTAGCTCTTCACTTTCTTGCACAGGTCCACATAGTAGAATTTTTTCACGAAAGTATCAAGATAGAGCTTATTGAAGAATTGGGCCGCATCTACAGGATTCAGCCAGTTATCCATGGTGTCATTGTCGCAAAGTATAGCAACATCCTTTGTAGTGTTGATGAGATTATCAAGAAGAATGGCATAGCAAGTGACTATAGGATCACAATCCCGCGAACATTGCTCGAAGCTGATCAGGTTGCGCAAGATAGTTTCTGTTGTTTCTTGAATAAGCAGCTTTGGTATTTTCAGAATACCCTTTTCAAATTTGATATCAAGAATACTTTTTGCTTGCTTTATTTTCTTGAATTCAATTCCAGATTCTTCGATTTCAGTTGCTGAAGGAAAGGTTTCCCATTCAGATACTTCGATTTGAGTCGCCTGAAGAATCGGTGCGATCAACCAATTCCTTAGAAGATCAAGGATGTGCTTGCTTTTGGCAAGCGTAATTGGATCATTCACAGGAGATGGAGTGCTTGAGAAAATGTTGTCGAAGAATTTAATAGCAAGTTCAACAAGAGGCTTGCTATTATCAGTTTCTTCTTTGGTCATTTCGAACAAACGATCAAGCACTATCCAAGGTATTTGATTTTCCAGAAGAATCAAGTCATGATACAGAAATTGAAGGATGCAAGACATTGTGAACACAGGGTCATCTACCTCCGGACTCACCAACCCGTAATCTTTCCGAAAGAGCTCAATGAGGAAGCAACCATCAAGTACTAACATTTTCACAAATTCTTCCCTGCTGTAATTAGGTTCAAGTCCAGCGTAACACTCGCGAGCCTCGCTCTCAATTTGCTGGACAGCTTTGATGAACTCCCTCAGCCTTCGCTTTGGATCTCCTGATCGATTGATGAGGCCTCGCAAGTATTTGAATTTGATTTTCTCTGTACGTTTAAGATTTTTGTTGGAATGATGAAATGGGCCAATGGAAAATGCATTAGGGGTGTAAGCTTTGTTGTTGTGTCTGAAGAGTATTTTAGGTGTTCTGAAGATGCAACACTTGGGAGACATATATAAATCATCTGACATTCTTTGTTCTATGGAAGATGCCAATTCTTCTATGTCAATTGCGAAATCCACAGGAATTTCCGCACCATCTCTTCGGCACCTCGCCATGACAACTGCCCTCCTTCCTGCACAACAATATGAATAATTAAGATTGAAAAAAAAATGTTCAGGTATCATTTTACTATCAAACAACAATAAACTACATTTGCAGAGTGAAGTAGCAAGGTCGACCAACAATCTAAAAGTAATAAACCTGAGGCCTGAGAGAAAATAGAACTCGGGAACTCTTAATTAGTTCCTGGGGCATAAGAGCATTTCCATGCATTACATATACATGAAGAGCAATATAATTAATTTGCTAAAAATGACATTGTGAATCCAACGTATATTACACAAAGCTTTATGGAAGAATGCCTTACCTTACGTGTATGGTGTATTCAAGGCCAAGTTAAATGCAAATGGAAACAAGAGATTTTACGACAGCTATTTAAGTTCGTCAACAAAATCAACTTGTTTATCCATAAAGACCAAAAAGTTGGTTGCTTGAATTTTGGGTTTCTACTTTATCCTACTATTTGGAATATTGTTCTAGTTTTGTTTTGTTTTTGTTTTTTGTTTTTTTTTTAAATGGGACCATCATTGCTGATATTAAAAGAGAGTTTAAGCTGGAGACATCTTTGTCATTCTTTAGGGTCGAATCCGGATTGGTTTGGTTTTACAGGATACTGAATTCATCAGATATAAAAAAAAAAAAATTGAGCTTTATGGTATTCTCGTTGTGCACAAAATAAGCAAATTATATTATGTTGGTCTCCTAATAAATTATAAAGATAGTTTAATTATTTATCATGTATCATCATAACAGCTCTCTTTAGTCCTTGAAATATTCTATTGTTGGTTGAAAAAAGAAAGTACTGATTAAGATAAACCTAGAACAATTTAATATGTTATAAAAAAATTACATGGCCAGATATTGGGAGCATTCATTTAATTCAAATTAGTTGAGACTCTTATATCTACTAAAATATTACATGTAATTAGAAAAAAATTACATGATCAATTCATTCTGATTTTATTTTCACAAAACAATCAAGTTGGTAATTACATTACAATTTTATTTTCCTTAAATTTATTGTGATGTATTGGTTGCAACATTTTTACTGTCAATTTAAATTAAATTTTAAGTCTATTTCTTTAAGTTTATCATCGTATATGTTTTTAAGAGAAAAGATGAATTTTCCATTCATTAAATATGGAAAATTTAATATTGATAGAGCTATTTTGATTTGTAACTCATTGATTCGTTTAACAATTTTTATACTCCACTCTAGGATATTGATTTGCAATAAATTGACTCTATAATCTTTAATCAAGTCAAAGTGCAAAAATATCAACAAATGTTGAACTCCACAAAAGATAACCATCAAAATCGCATCAAGATATTAAGAACTCTATGAAGAAAGATTTAAACATTTCAATAAAAAACAAACAGATCATAGATTTGTATTTACTAAATATAAAAAATAAAAGAAATAAAAATAAAAAAATAATAATAAGAAACCATCGTCGATTTAAGAGATAATTAGCTATGACTGAAAATGAAAGTGTTTGATGAAGATTTTTAGAGAGAAAAGAGAGAAGAAATAACTAGAGTTGTTTTCTTAAATTTACTGTGGTGCAACATTTTTACTACGGACTTGAATTAAATTTCACTTCGATTTTCTTTTTGTTATTTTTTTCCTTTTTGTTTCTACTCCTACTTGACTAGGCTAATTTACCTTTATTTTTTAAATGTTATAGTTAACAACTAAATATTACATATATTAATTGTAAAATGTAATGTATTCTGAAAAATAAAGATATTTATATTATTTGGGACAAATTTATTACAGATCGAAAATGTTTAGGTTTTATATAAAAACTAGTGTCTTTACCCGCGTGATACGCGGAAATATAATATTATTTTTTAGTTGAAAAAAATAACATATATTTTAATATATTTATAAAAATTTAGTTGAAATTATTACATATTCACTATCTATTTATTAGGATTTTATAATAAATTTTTTTTAAAGAATTTCACATATTGGATAAGTATTACAAAAATAATGAGAATGAAACTCTTGAAGGTTTTTTTTTTCTTTTTTTTTTAACAACTATTAGAGATGGTTAATTCTCAACACCACAAGAGGAAGAAAGAAGGGCAAGGGTTTGAACCCTACTTTCCTCAACATGATATCTACACCTTTTACCACTTTATCTACTCATGGAAACAAACCAAAATAACTATATATTATGCTATTTGTTATAAATCAATAATATATAAATTTTATATAATGTAAGTCGTACTGTTGTTATTAGTAATCAATGATAATAAATGTTGAAAATAGATATTTTCCGAATAAATTTATATTGTAAATTTAATTTTTATCAAAAGAATAATAGACACATACAATATAACAATAATTGCAATTCTGTTTAACTATGTGCACATAGTCATTTTAAAATCATGAATATTAAAATTAATAAAATGAACAGTATAAACTTTTAATGTATTATTATTAATGTTTTTAAAAAAATCTTATTATTTAGATATTTCAATATCAACACATATATAATTTATGGTCTTGTTTTTCATAAAACAATATCAATAATCATATTCTTATATATGAATGTTCCTTAAATATAAGGAAATTTTATTTAGTTTTTTTTTATCGTATTAAAATTTTTAATTCATCAATTTATTAAATAATTAATTATAGACATAATGATTTAACTCTTGATATAAAACATATAAATGATTGATTTCTTTTGTATGTTGCATATTATAGACATATGAGATGTTTATGTTTTATTAAATGGTTTTTTTAAAAATTTTATTAAAAATTTATTTATTGAACAATTTAAAATATAAGAGATTGTTACATATAAATCTATAAAATTTTTAACGAATTTTTCAAGTAAAATGTTTAAAAGTAAATTGAAATAAATTAGACAAATAATTAATTATTGGAGAATTATTATCGTAAATTTGTGTATTTAATATATGTTATTTATTATTTTTTCTAAGAAATTATTTTTAAGTATTCTAGTTTGTTAGATAATAAAATTATATTTGAAACTTGAATTTTAGCAAAGTTCAATTAGAGTATATAACGAAAAAATTAAAAAATTAAAAAAAATTTATAATAGATTGGGCATATAATATTACAATTAATTCTAATCTTATATAATTAATTAGTCACTTATCATGTAGTTATTTTTAATTTTTTAGTTAAGTTACATATATATAGTTCTAATTTATAATTAATTAGTCACTCATTCATTGCAATTAATGTTAATTTTAAATCATTAAATAATTACTTATCATTTACCTAATTTTTTTAATATATAACTAATAACCATTTCAATTTCGTAAATTACTTTTATATTATTTTAATTTAAATTAGGTACTAATTTTACATGATTCTTTTATATTGTTTTAATATTTACTTGTATGTAAATAAACTGTTATTTAGAGAAAGAATAAAAAGCTAGAAAATAGTTTTAAAAATACTACTGTAGGCGGCGGAGTTTAGCGCGCGTCCAAGTGTTGGCGACCACGGCAATGTGTCGGGCCTTCGGTCCGCATGAGAAATACGATGCAGGTCTAAAAAGCCTACTTGGAGATGGAGTCGCCACCCGGATGAAATCCGGGACACACTTTTACGGCAACCGGATTCCACGGAGGTTCCCAGAAGCCGTCATCGGAGAACGGGTTCGGAAACTGGGTATGGACGTTTGAATGTCCACCCGATCTTGCTATCGGCCTCCGTTTGTGTTTGTGTTTTATTATCTTTCGATTATTCAATTGTTTCTTTATTAACATGCGATTTGGATTGCCTTCAATCAATGGTTCAATTTTACATTTAGTTCAAGTTTTCACATTATCCATGTTCATGTATATTGGTCCCGTTGCTCACAAAAATAAACTTAATATACAATCATACATTCCAAATAAACGGGGGAGGGATTAGGGATTACATCACTTGAAAGAAACAATGAACTAATTAAACCGCTCAAGAATTAATTAATACAAATATACATACTTAGTGATCCACAAATCACTCTTAGGAATTCCTGCAAAATAAACATTCGTCTTCTCCCACAAGCCGGGAACTCGGCTGATTAGCTCACAAACTATAAACACAAATAAAAATCCAAGCAACACACAAAAATATACATAAAACACATGAATAAGCACAATACTCCTACTCTCATGACAAAAGAAATTAAGGAAATCATGCATAAACGCGTACTTATGTCATCACAAAGTGATAATTACATCATGCAAAATACATATAATGGACATGGCATTATAAAACACAAAGGAAAGCAAAAAAAAAGGACCATGCTAGAGGCGGAACAGGGCATCCATCGCTCTGTTCAAGTGGCGATCGCCACTTGGCCCTCTGGTCAAGTGACGATCGCCTGGTGGTAGGAGGCGGACGCCTCTTGAGGAGGCGACCACCTCCTCAA
>CATIWK010357438.1:0-19323 GCA_949634005.1 Mallotus japonicus
GTTAATTATATTTTTAAAATTATTTTCTTATTTGCTTCAAAAAAATTATTTTCTTATTTGAAATATATGTTTAATCTAAAAAATATTATGATAATTCAACATAATTTGTAATCACTTGTGGTTTTTTCTTACTCTAAAATATTTATTCATTTGATTTTATAATAAATATATATCTTTAACTATTTTTTAATTTTAATAAAATAATACGAATTGTTCAATATTAATTATAAGATATATTAAAAATATAATATTTTAATTATTTTTTAATTTAAATAAATTGAAATGTATACATAATTTAAAACAGAAAAATATGTGAATATTTAATTCAGTGACAAGTAGCAATTATATGAAAGAAAATCACCAGGAGTCAATTAAAAAATATGCAAATGGTAAATGAATTTAGGTACATGATTGCTTCCAACACTAACAAAAGCAAGGTTTGAAAAAGGCCACCCTTATCTCATAAAATATTATACATAATTGATTGATTATAGTCTAAAAGAAACTAGGTTTTAACAGCATAAACAAATATTAAAATTTTTTTAATTTTTGTTTTTCCATTGAGATAATGATAATCCCATTTGAGAATTTTCAAATCCACAATCATTCAAAATGATACAAGTGGAGAAACCTTCCAAAGCCCACCATCTCCACAACAGTCCATATAAGAATTTGCTTGACCCACCCACCCACAACATCCTTCACATCCTATAATGCCAACATTTGTTTATTCTTCTACTTAACCATTGACAATTTCTTGCTACCTCAACATTTTTATTTTGTTCCCCACTAGCCCTTTAGCATGCGTGAGGGAACTTTGATAGAAATTTCCCAAATTATTAATTAATGATTTTTTTTATATATTAAACATAAAAATTACTTTTGTTCATGTTCTATGACTAATACTGATTTAAAATTTTTATTATTTAATAAATATATAAACTAATACTTACAATATCATTTTTAGCCATAGATGTATGGTATATTAATTTATGTAACATAATTTTTTTCTCCCACTCTCAAAGATTTGGTGGTTTGCGACATCAATCAGATATAAGAATTTCAATTAATTTGAAATTCAAGTAGGGTGAATTCATGAAAAGAACAAAATTCTTCCAACACCTATTTTCTTTATTGACAAAACATCCATTATCATTTTAACAAACTTTCATCTTTCTTTTTTGCCTAACATTGGATACACTATGCAGTTCTCCTATGTTTTTAACCTTGGTCATATAATTCTTTTTGAAGACCTTTTTTTCTTTAATGGTTTCACCACTTCATTGGATAGGTTAAAATTCAATTAAATATTTGTCAAAAAACTTGACATAAATAATATTAATCTAAGCACTTTCTGATTTACAACAATAAAGAAAAAATATTGTCAATCCACTTTATAATCTTTGTTCATCACTTATGTTAACCAAGGATTAATGATCACTGACATGTTTCAATTACTCATCATTTAGTGCAATGTATTGCATTAGTTGGTTTCACACCCAATTCATAATCAATCGAAAGCCACATAGCTAGTCCATGGAACCTTAATCTTTTTAATTTGATCATTATTATATATCTTATCAATTTTTTAGTGTTTTAATAATCATGATCTTGTCAACTAGAATTATGTTCTCTGAAAAAGCAATTACTTTTAACTAAATTAATGAATCTCTTAAAACTTGCACAATAAGTAGCATAAAAATGTACACGCATCTGGACCATTCTGGATCATTTTGATGTTCTTATAATTTTATTCAGGTCAAATCAAATTAGTTAGAATTTATTGGTGGTTTAGATAAAAATAATATTTCAATTGTACAGGGCTAATTTTTCAAAATTTATCAAAAGACATACTAGCAACAAATGTGAATTTATAACATGAAAAAAAAAATCAATTAAATTAGTTTTATCGATAGTTGAGTTTATCCAAATTGTTTATTGAAATAAAATTTTATATCAACTAAGATTATTAATATATTAAAAATACCAAATTGAACTCATAATCTTGATTATTGGAATTACTGTAATTAGCATATCAACCGAATCCATTTCAATATTATTTCATAAAACAAGGCTTATGATTATAATACTTGTGACAAATATGAAAGAAATGAGACTAAGGTGGTTTAAGGGTTCTCCAACCGACCAAGAGAAGATCTCACAATCTTGGACTCAACCTTCAATAACATATCGATGCATTTATTAATTAAACGTGAATTCTTAATTAGATAATGAAATGAAACCCAAGAAATTTCTATGATGGCTCTAATTTGGAAGAAAGATCATGGTTTGGTGCATTGACTCACCAAGTTGGACAATTTTTTTTTTTTTAAATAATCTTGCTTTGGATCCTTGAATCCTGAATTTGATTTTATTAGGATTAAAATATGTGTAGTTACATCCCCATGATCAATCTATTCAATCTATTGTTGGGTTGATTGCAAAAATAATTTACTTAGTTTCAATTCTTATTTCCTTAAAGGTGAGGTTAAAATTATGTTATTTTTTTTTATTAAAGTGTTTAGATTAGATTTCGTATTAATGAATTTTATCTTAGCAATATTAAAAGTTGTATAAAAAATATAAAGATAAAATTTGGATTCTGTTATTTTTATTTATAAAGTTATTTTTTTTTAATGGATTGAACATTATTTTTTTTATGAATATTCATTAATTTAAGTGAGAAGAGTGGATAATAGCTCGTTGATCAAGTGTTCTTGCACCAAAGATTAACAGGGTTAAGCAATTAGACGAAATTATGAAATGTAAAAATGCATAGGTAGGAGAGTATTCTGCCTTGGAAGGAAGCATCCATGCTAGTAGTGGATGAAGCAGAAGTGAGAATGTCAACTTAAGTATCGTAAATATTGATAAGGATTCAATGTCTCAAAAAAAAAAAAAATTACAAATTTGGTATCTGAACTTTTGTAGTTTTTCTATTTGAGTGTCTGAACTATTTTTTTTATTTAAGTGTCTAAACTTTGAAAAAACATATCAATCAGGTATATCTTGGCTATTTTTAGCTGACTGTGTACTTAGTAAGCTCAAATGGAGTCCATTTTTTTTCAGCTATTTTTATCCTTTTTTAAGTGGACGATAGTGGGGGATGAGCTGAAAAAAAAATGGCATGTGACCTGGAAAAAAGTGGATCCCGTTTGAGCTGACTAAGCATACAGTCAGCTTAAAATAGGTCAGATACATCTGATTAATATGTTTTTTCAAAGTTCAGACACTCAAATAGAGATGAGCTGAAAAAAATGGTATGTGAGCTGGAAAAAAGTAAATCCCGTTTGAGCTGACTAAGTACACAGTCAGCCTAAAATAGGCCAGATACACTTGATTGATATGTTTTTTCAAAGTTCAGACATTCAAATAGAAAAAAAAAATAGTTTAAACACTCAAATAGAAAAACCACAAAAATTCAGATACCAAATTTATAATTTTTCCAAAAAAAAATCCAAGGGTTCCTCTACAAAGTTTGTCTGTAAAGGGCAAACCAGAGCCTAAAATTATGTCCAAAGGCGTAGATGATGGGCAATGGTTTTTTTTTTTTTTTTTTTAATGCAATACATGATGGGCGATGGTGAATATTCTCTTAAATAAAGTTTCAATTCCAACCTTACTATATGAAAAAAAATAGGCACAAAAAATATTTTAATTTTTTATGGAGTTCATCTGTTTCAAGTTTCTAAATAATCTGGATTTATGTAACTATCAATATCGAAAATATTTAAATATAATTTTTCTTATAATGTAATTCATCAAATTTATTTGATATGTCCATTATTTAAAATAAAATTTTTAACTTTTAAATTACAGAATAAATAAATAAATAAACAATGGCACAATGCATGTATTATTGGGGTTATTTGTATTGACAGTACCTAAATTTTTTACTAAATCCCATTATAGTACCTAACATTTATTTGGTCACTTAATACTCTCTAAACTTTAATTTCGGTTTCATGAAAATATCTAAAATCATTTTCCGACTGATAATGCTGACATGAAGCTTACATGAAATCATATATGGCAATTTCTTTAAAAAAAATTTCCACCTGATAGGACACATGACTCCACATTAGCGCCACATTTTCCACTCATTTTTTTAATTTTAAAAATTAAATTTACTTATTTTATTATTATTATTTTTATAAATTTTCTAGGTAACCAAACATTCCAATTAAAAAAAAGTTCAGATTTTCCAAACAACCCACTCTTTCTTCTCCATCTTCGTGTCATTTTGTTCTTCTTTCCAAATTTTCACTCTACAAAACCCTAAAGAAAAGACCCCTCAATCTCTAAAATCAACAAACAAATCCTTCTAACTTATGCTATCAAATCTCTTCTATCTAAACAACACTTTGACCCAACAACCTCAATTCTCTACTTATCCTCTTCCTCATCCCTATTTTTTTTCTCCCTCATTATCCTCTCTTCTCTCCTCCTCCTCCTCCTCCTCCTCCTCTACCGCTCTTCTCCTTTTCTTCATTCTCGCTTCCCTTCTCTCCTTCCTTGTTTCCCCCAAACCCTGCAACATCCATTACCATATTTCCAAAAATAAATCCATTCAGTCACTAGAAGCGTCAATTCGTTAAAGTTTTGATATTTTTTTTATGTCTCTTCAGGTTTATATTTGAACACCAGATTTAAGGTTTTATGTCATTATTGTAGAAGTCCTTAAAAATAAAAATCCACCACTATTATGACGAACATAATTTGGAAATTTGAAAAATAAACCAATAAAAAGTTTCAACCTGAAATTTTGCAGCAAAATCTTTATATTCTTTGATTTGAGTATCATAGTTGTTTCGCATTTCTATGATCCCAGATCTTGTTATCATTTGATCTTTAACTTCAATCTCCATTTTTTGCAACTATAGATTCAAGTATTTTACCTCGTGTATTGTTCTCTCATCTAATTGCCCTAGATTTGTTCACTCCCTAGTTTGAAATTGACCTTGTCGGGTAAACCCAGATAGAGCCATTATCCACAACAGTCTCTACAAGTCGCTCCAAACTAACCTTGCATAAGAGTCAATGGGTTTGTTAAATTTTCCATTTTTGGCCTGAGATGGTGAAGGATGAGACCGAGAAGGTTTCCAGGGAACAGAGAAATGTTGGTGTACATTTGCAAGTGTTAAATATGTGCCTTGAATTTTGGGTCTATAACATCATTTGTTCAAGTTCTAGTGCATTTGTGATGTACTTGGTGGTCAAGCCAAGGAAATCCTTGTTTAAAAGGATTTGAGTTGTGTTAGGTATTACTTCCTTTAGTGGAAGGGAATCCTTGGTGAAGTATGACAGTTTATTTCTCTATAAATAGGGCCACAATTATAAGCATTGGGTGTGCCACATTAGTGTGCTAAAAAAGCACCAAGGGTGCCATCATGATATTTTAGGTATAAGCTCGTGTCTCTTGTTTTGATATCTTGTGAGAGACATGTTAACCTTTTTAAGGGCGAGAAATTTTTGGGTGTAACTGGGTTTAAGGATCAAATGTTGATCTCCATGTTATTTGCTTGTACTCTTGGTTTTATGTAGTAAATTTGTTGTCTCTTTCGACTGTGGATGTAGCCTTATACCGAACCACATTAAATTGATGTGTTTTTTGTATGTTCTCTATTGTTGTCGTATTTGTTTACTATCCCAAATAATTTATGATCTTCACGCACTTCTATAAGTCTAAATTTCCAAACAACAGAATTTGCTAGCAAGTTGTTCTTTTTTTTTTTTTTTTAAATGTTGCTAGCAAGTTTAAGATTGAAGAGATGGTGAGGTATTATAATCATGTGCTAGTTAGTGTGGAGATAGTTGACGATAATGGGAAATGGAAAGTGAAGTAAAAAAAAAAAGTGATGATGGTGACAATAGTTTTCTTGATGAGGTTTTTGATGTTGTTGTTGTTTACATTGGGTATTTTACAGAACCTAATATTGCTGAAATTTTTGGTACTTTTGTTTGTTACAGTTGGTTCTTTCAATTTGTTTTTGTTTGTTCTTCTTCTAATATACTTGGGCATTTTACAGAACCTAATATTGCCGAAATTTTTAGTACTTTTGTTTGTTACTGTTGCTTCTTTCAATTTGTTTTTGTTTTTTCTTCTTCTAATATAATTTTTAGAATTAAAAAAAAAAGTGAGACACATGGCGTTGATATGGAGCCATGTATTCTATCGGATGAAAATTTTAAAAAAAATATATCATATATGACTCTAAGTAAATTTCATGTTAGCATCTCTGGCCGGAAAATAATTTTAGATACTTTTATAAAATTGAAATTAAAAATTAGAAAATATCAAGCAACGAAATAAATGTTGGGTATTATAATATGATTTAAAGAAAAATTTGGATACCCACGATGGAAATTCCCTGCATTATTGACTTATATAAAATGCTGTTCATTTCACTTAGAGCCATTCATTTGTATGTATGCATAATACATCTATTTTCAAACTGGAATTTGTAAATGTTCATCTTCCTTCTTCTAAACCGCAACCTATGGTGTAGAATGATTTGGCACATTCTCTCCAAAAATACCAAAAGAGTCCTTTATATATATATATATAATTTTTTATTTTAATATACATATATCATAATAAAATTGATAATTATTTTTAAATAGTTATATTGTTTGTCAAATATCAAATAATTATTATTAAGTATAAAATTTTTAAAAGTAATACGTATTTATTGATTATTAAATAAATAAAATACATATTAACTATTTATTTTCTAAATATAAAATATTTTAGAATATATATTTTAGCTACTTATTTATACGTTAAAATATACAGGATATTGGTGAGTTTTACATCAAGCTATAAACAGCATAAAGTAATTAAATGTCAAAAATTGGTGAATATGTAATTGTCATCTTTGGAATGATCAACTATCTTTTATTAAAAATATGAAAACAAATATGTAATTGTCAAAGCCATCAAAAGAACAAAAGCAGTTGTAACTTGTAAGTGTATTTAAACAATAATTATAATAAATAGAGAAATAAATATTTCCGATTTTTTTTGCCATAAATTTTTTAAAAAATATATATACCAACTTTGTATTACTTATCTTGAAAAAAATTACAATGATAAATATTCTTTTTACGACCATAAAATATTAAATATATTAAATAATAAATTAATTTTTTTTGGACTTGTTACAGGTCATTGGGACGGGGAGGGGGCAATTAGTATTTAAAAATCATTTTTGTGAACCACCACCAAGGGTAGGTTTCACATGCTTAGTGAGGGGAGGAGGTATTGAACCTATATCTCAACCCTTCAAGAGCAAAGTGCTCTTGTCACTTGAGTTAGGCCTCAAGTGTTAATATTATATTAAATAATAATTAAATTAAATAGTATAATAATTATATTAAATAACTAATATATATATATATATATATATAAGTGTTGAGATCACAGTTTTCTTAATTTGTTTTCCGTATCTCTTAATTTGCTTATTAGTAACCTTCTATTTTTTTCATTAACTCTCTCCCATTTTTTTTAGTGCCACTTTTCGCCTTTAATAATTATTTAATTATTAATAAAATAAATTTAATAATCCATCGAAGATGCATGACTCGGTCCATATTTCATCAAATATTGTTGAACTGTGAAATTCGAATTCTACCCTTGACTTTTAACTATTTAGTTGATTTTTTATTTCACATTTTGCACAAATAGCACAAGTTCAAACACTTAAATTCATTCTCCAACTTAAAAATTCCAAACTGCAAAAAGAATGTTTTGAATCTTTGAAAAAGAAAAAAAAATCAAACAAAGCCTAATTTGCAAGCTAGAAGATGGAATTAGAATAAGTATGTGTTAGAAGGGAAAAAAAAAAATATATATATATATATAGAAAGAGAGAGAGAGAGAGAGAGAATGAAATGCTAGCCATTGAGCAAACACAATCCAGATGGTTTGACTCAAAAGGAATCAATAATAGCCACCATAGTCATTATCATGAACCATCATCACCACCAACACCACCACCACTATAAGCCCCCCACCAAACAGGCACCATTCCAATTTTTCTTCTCCATTTCTAATTATATAAATATAGGGCTTATTATCAAATGTATACATATTTTCTTAAACAGGCTTTAACATCAGAAACTTCCCTTTGTTCCCCTCTTTGTATATTCTTAATCATTGGTACGCACTTGGTACTTCAAAAATTATCACATAAATATGAGAGAAAGCAATATTCAAATTTTGTGCTTGTATATTGAAAATTTTTATAGATGCGAAATGCCAATTTTTAAAATTTCAATATAATAAAATATGAATGGTTAAATTGGTAATATATATAATTCTTTTGTTATGAACTATAAGTATTTAAAGTCTATTAAATTTTACTACTCTGGTTTAATCCAATGACAGTAAAAGTCTCTCATTAACTAGTTTAATGCGATTACATATATCACTGCTCAAACTTCAAACGTCATTTAAATGAGAGCAGTTTCCTACCAGCTGAATTAACGATTGTTGGTAACAGATTTATATTTGTATTTGTTTCAATATATATAGAAAATATGTATTTTTGTTTCTTTTTCAAAAATTTACCTTTTTGATTTTTTGTTTTTTGGATTTTATTGTGGATGTATGTTGACTATTGAATCCATATTCAAACTCTGCAATAAAGAATATCTAGGTTGGTCGAATGCCACATTGAAGTAAGGAAATTTGCTTTCCCAATGACAAAGCCATATTTGAAAATGTCAAAACTCCCTTACTTCAGGACCAAGTTCATGGTATAATGTATTCTCAAAAAAAAAAAAAAAAATTCATGGTATAATGTAAGATCAACGTGTACATATGTTTCAAATCTTGTTTTCTATATGTATGGATTTATTCTTTTCAAAAAAAAAAATGTATGGATTTATTTATTTGGATTAGAACGTTCTTTTCAAGACTTCTATTCAACATAGTTGATTTTGAAGCTTTTGACCTCTTAATATAAAATAAAAAAAGTAAACTGTGAGATGATTGCTATACATTTATTAACTTATAATAAGGGCAATGTAAGATTGAAAATTTAGACATAAAATCACAAATTTCAACTTGAATATTTCAATGATCAAGATAGAATTTTAATGCACGTATGCATGCATTCATTTTTCTTCAGTTTGATTGCTTACGAGTTACCATACATGTAGCATGTCTTGTACGTGAAGTTGTAGGTAAGATGATGAAAATGAATGGATCGGAGATGGATCATAACATAGCTTCTAAGTCCAAACATACAAGCAGACACACGTATATAAGTATGCACTTTGGGCTTCCAATTTTATATAGCAAGTTGTTGCTACTAGTAATAGGCCCAAAAATTGCAAAGAAAAATTAAAGAAATTAAAAAACAAAAAAAACTCATAAACAAAAATACCCCTACTTTTTCATTTATTACATAAATACTCTTTCTTATTTACACGCGTGTTCCATCTTATTTACACGTTTGCCCCGTTCTTTTCTCTTTGTTGTCTTCTTCGTTTTGAGCGGGATTTCAATTTTTCCATTTTTTGCTCCATTTTTCAGAGAAACTATCGTTTGTGGTGTTTATATTAACTATCCATCTTTTCGTGTTGCTTATTTTCAATTTTCATTAAGTTTTTTTGATGGTTAATACACGTTTTAGTAATTTAAAGAAGCAAAAATATGTGAAATCTAATAAACCTAAATTTAAGAAGGCAAAATCTTCTAGTGCTGAAATGGTGAAAAAATCAGTTTGTGAGAGTGACAGAAAGGGTGTTACTAAGAAGCATGGTTCCTCTGAAAGAGTTGATATTTTTGGTAGTAATAAAAGGGGTGAGGTTCGTGATATTGATTAGGAAGAGGAAAGAAGAGAATGAAAGTTCGAATTGTGAAGGGTCCGATGCTATTGATGTTTCTATAAAGGTATATCTTGATTATTGAATATGTTTTGTTTATTTTTTTATTTGATTTATTTTTTGTTTCTTAATTTTTTTTTTTGTAGGATTGGCAACCTTTGTTGAGTAGTGATGATTATTTCATTGCTAAAATAGGTTGCAGTTTTGAGTTATAGTGTAATTGATATGATTAAGAATGTGTTGAATGAAAATCAGTTGAAATTATTTCTTGAAACCTGTTTTGGTTATTTTATTGATATTACAAAATTTAAAGTTCAATATCAGTTGATACACTCTCTTTTGTTAAGAGAATTAAAGCAACAAAATATTTTTGAGTGTTGGTTTGATGTGTGTGGTAAGAGATTGAAGTCTAGTATAAAGGAGCTTGCTCTTGTTATATATATATATATATGAAAATGTTGGACTAGAATTGATTTCAGTTAGTGCACCAAGAAATTCCAACTAGGTTGGCACCTCTATAGCACCATCTTCATAAATCATTCTAGACCTCTTTATTAATAAAAGGAAAATAGGTACAACAAAGAACAACCACAAAGGAAAATAGGTACAAGAGCTTGCTATTGTAACTGGTTTGAAATGTATAAAAAATTTTAGGTTTTCAAATGTTTTTGTTGATGATAATAGGTTGATTCAGAAGTATTTTGGTGGGTTGAAGAAGATTAATAAGCAATCTATGCATGAGTGTTTTCTTTCAAAGCGTTGGGAGAGTGATGAAAATGTATTAAGATAGCTATTATTTATTTTGTTGAATTGTTTTTATTTTCTTCTCCTTTGGATAAATTGGCTAGTAGAATTTGATATTGTTGAAAGTGGTTTTATAATGAATATCAGTGGGATAAGAATGTTTTTTATTTGACTTTGGAATATTTGAAAGGAAAGATGAATATTAAGGGAAAGAGGATTCACGATGGTTTTTTATAGATTGAATGGTTTTCCTTATGTTGTTCAAGTTTGATTTTATGAGTGCTGCCCTTATATTACCACTATATATATATATATATATATATATATATATATTTTATGGTGGACATATACCGCACATTCTTAATTGGAGTTGCAATACGACTCCAAGTTATAAGATGCTGAGGCTGACTATTTTTAGGGAGTCTACGAAGGTAAAATTGTTGTTTTTTTAATTTTTTTTTAGTTTTTTTTTGTTTGTTTTTGGTGTTATTGATTGCTTAATTTTTTTAGTTAAAGTTGAAGAATATCTCTCCTACTAGTGATGAGAGGGAGAGGTTGAGTATAGGGGAGTTTTTTTATAAGAGGAAAGGATGTAGTGCTATTAGTGTTGAGGATTAAGATAATTCTAAGGATGGTGAGAGTTCTTAAAAGTCCGTGGATGTTTTGAAAAAAATTGTGAAAAGAAAGAGAGTTTGCCTAATGATTTGAAAGATTTAAAGTTGTATATGAATGATAAAACTGAATTTTTTTGGAAACTGTTGATGGACAAACTTGGAGTTGGTGGTATAGAGGATATTGGAGGTAAGGCATATTGTATTTTTTTTTTTTAGTTTTGTATATACTCGATATAAACCTAATATATATTTTTTTGAACGGACTAAAAATATAGGTCCTGAAAGTGATTCTTTTAATGATGAGAAAGAAGATAATGGAGATGATAATGATCTATAAAAGATTTTGGTATTGTTTTAAAGAAAATAGATGGTTATAGAGATAGGGAAGGTGGATCTTCAGATGTTGGAGGTGATTGTAGTGTTTATTATTTTTTTTAGTAGTGAGTTTGAAAATTTATTAAGCTTTTTAATTTTTTGTTTTACAGGGAATGCTGATGGTAATGTTGGTGGTTTTGATTTTGGTTCTAGTATTAGTGGTAGTAAAGTGGAAAGTAAAGATATGTAAAGATCTTCAAGTGAAAATAAATTTTTGATTATTGCTCAAATTTTGATATTTTTGTTGTTGGAGGCTCAAAGAAGTTGTTGTCTTTGTCTTTTTGTTTGAATGTGATGCGCAGAGGGGTTTTTCTTTGATTAAATTCTCTGCTTTTCAACAATATATAGGAAAGGAGAGTTGAATCAGCTTCAATTTTAAGTGCTAGATAATGTTCTTTGACTTAGTAGGTGATTTGTAGTCCTCTTCTTCATTTTGCATTTTTAATCAATATGAAATTGTTTTGGTTATATTTTGGCAGCGGCAGTCGTTTGGAATTTGAATTCCAGTGACTTAAAATTTTTTTGAAAGTGAAGCTATCACTCCATTCTCCATTGTAGTGAATAAAAACTAGTAGTTTTTCTATTTCTGCAAGTTTGAGATGCATCAGAAATGTAAAACATACTAGATGTATGAAAAAAAATATATTTATGTGTTTTCTATGAGCTCGATTCAGATTTTATGTGTTTTTTCTTTAAGAAACAATGTTAAATTTTTTATAATTATATATTGGATTTCGAATCTGAAACAATTTGTATATTGTTTTTCTCATAAAAAAACGTTTATATTTATGCATTCACAACTAAATTTTTGGAGAAATTTTATTATTGAATTCAATCATGAGAATATGATATGGGTTTGCACGCATTGAGTATTGAATTAATTTTATTGAAAGAAACTCACATAATTGAATTAGAGTTTTTTGCCTTGGATCTGTGATTGTTGTTACTTCGTTTTTGTTTGATTGTTTTCTTCCTCTTGAATGAATGGGCTTGATGGAATCTTGTATATAATTTAATAGAAGTTGCCTTTAGTTTTTTTTATTGAAGATGATTTTTTGTGTTGATTTTTTAGCTGAATAGAATTAAATGGAAATGTTGGGAAAAATGCATGTGGTTGCATGGTGAAAAATCGAGGCCATTTTTTGAGTAACGAAGTTTGCAAAGTATGGAGCTGGGATCTTACACTACAAGATTCTGGCGATTTAGTGACGGAACAAGTAAAAAAAGTCCGTCGCTAAATCACTTAGCGATGGATTTGCGACGGAAAATATTTAGTAGGTAAAATGCTCCTCGCTAAACTTTGACGACGGAAATTGCAATTCGTCTCTAAATTAGCGATGGATTTTTATTTTCCATCACTAAATTTAGCGACAGATTATTACTTTCCGTCTCTAAATTAGCGATGGATTTTGACGCTTCGTCACTAAGTTTACCAACGGATCGTGACTTTCTGTCGGTAAGTTTACCGACGAACTGTGACTTTCTGTCACTAAATTAGCGACGGATATTGACTTTTTTAGTGACTGATTGTATCTTTTCGTCGCTAAATTAGCGACGAATTCTTTGTTTTCGCCTCTAATTTAATTGGTTTCCATTTTTCAATGTCATTTTAGAGACGGAAAATAAATTTAAATTTCGTCGCTAATATAGAATGTTTGGAATATTTTAAATGTATTTAAATTATTAGAAAGTTACTGTAATTGAATTAAAAAAGGTACAAAATAGGATAATAAAAGTACACATCTATTGGAAAAACAAATATTAATTTAGTACAACATTGTTGAAAATAAAAACAATACACATAACTTACATTAATTATTTGTAGCAACAATTAAAAAAAATCTTAACGAAATAACTAAGTTCATATGATAGTCTAAAAAAAAAAACTAGTTCATATAATAAAATGAGATAATTGCATTTTTAATGTCTCAACTTTTTAATTTTTGCTATTTTGGTGTCTCAACAAATTTTTTGTTCAATTAAGTGTCTGAACTTTTTAAAATAGTAACAATATAGTGTTTCCGGTTAAATTCCCCTTACCAGAGTGATGACTATGCACAAATGGGCTCCACTTCTTTATGACATGTATGCCACCTCACGTAAAAAAATAATGAATGGACAAAAATCTCCTAAAAGACAATGAATCAAGCTTACTAGTGGTAGATCACCGCCTTCTTCCTCCTGCTTATCATATGGATTATTTCAAAAATGATTATGAAAGTGCTTGGACTAAAGAAGAAGACCAATATGTTATTTACTATATTCATTCTCATGGTTAAGGTTGTTGTGTTTATGTATTTTTGTGGTGTAGGATTGCTCAAATGTGGCAACAGTTGCAATCTCAGATGGATAAATTACATGAGGCTTGATCATAAAAGAGGGAACTCCACTGAAGAAGAAGATGAGATTATCATTAAGTTTCACAACTTATTAAACAATAAGTAAGTGATCCAACTAAAAATAAAATTCTCTCTTTTTGATTACACATAAAAGTCTCAATCTTTTTTGTGTGTGTGATTTGAAATTGCAGATGGTCTTTAATAGCTGGAAGATTACTAAGAAGAACATATAATGAAATTAAGAACTACTAGAACACCCACATCAAATATAAGCTAATCAGTCATGGCATTGTCCCACAAACTCACTACCCACTCAATGAAAAAGCCACCACCACCATTAACCCAACCAAAGCTACTGCCACCAGAGCAAGCACCCAATTAACCTTTGAAACCTCTGCAGCCACTCAACCAATACCAGAAATCAATTTCGCAAACAACAATATAAATTTAATAATTTATAATATGGATTGCACTACAATGAATCTTAATGAAATAATAGTAAAATTATTAAATGTTTCAAGCTTTCCTTATAATATGGATTGCACTAACTGTTCACAAAACCAGGTTGTGCATTTTTGGCTCGCCATTCCTTCACATACTCACTGGTGCATTATTTCAACTCCTAGTGTCAGCTCGTCCCTTATCCCCCACCTAACCCCTACAACCACACGCGCTTGCACATCCCTTGTTGATCAAAGTATGCTTATGATTCTTCTGTTACAAGTGGGTTCTTCTCTAAAGAGACTTGAAGACTAGCACAAGTAAGTAAAAAACAGCTGAAAAAGCCTATCATTCAAATGCAAGTTTTGAATCTCAAGTTCAAGTTTAATTGTTGCAAACTTTAAAGGTGCTCATGGCGTAAATGGGGTTTTATAGAGTAATGGGAGCTTTAAATACTTGGTAGATGTGTTACCGTTGGTGATGGTGGTAGCAGCAGCGACGGTGACGGCGGAACAGAGATATATTAACTAGAAGAGGAAGAAGAGAAAATCTAGATGTCTTTTCCTTTATGCAATTTTAGGCTATTTTTGTCCTTTCATTATTTTTTTTTATGTGAAATGGCATACATGTCATAAAGAAGTGGGTCCCATTTATGCATAGTCATCACTCTGGTAAGGGGAGTTTAACCAGAAACACTGCATTGTTACTATTTTAAAAAGTTCAGACACTTAATTGAACAAAAAATTTATTGAGACGCCAAAATAGCAAAAATTAAAAAGTTGAGACACCAAAAATGCAATTATCCATAATAAAATTAGCTACATAATCTAAGGAATATGATCACAACCTGTAGATGGATCTGCAGGTGTAGAAGCTAGAGTTGTAGAAGCTGGAGGCTGGGGATTGGATTGAGACTGTGCGTTAAACATACATAAATTTAGGGCATTGATGAAAGAGGGGGTAAACGTGTAAATATTTTTCTTATTTTAGGGCAAACATGTAATTTTAAAGAAAATGGGGTATTTTTATTGTTAGGATGTGTTTTTGGGACATTTTTGTAAAAATCTCAAAAATTAAGTCATACCCTTTTAGCACCTAAACCTTAATTTAACTTTTTTAACTCAGCTTGGGAGTTTCACCTATACATATATATATATATATATATATATATATATAACAACAATTTTAATCCTATAACTTATATTGTTTTTGCAATTAAATCCTACAAGAAATTTTCTTTCCAATCAAATTTTATAAGCTTTAAAAAGTATTTTTGTTAGTGAAACAAATTTTTCGTTGGTCAATTTTTAAAATTAAACTTTTTTTCTTACATTTCCATCAAAAATTTAGAATTATTATTTTTATATTTTAAATAAATATTTTTTTATTTATAACTTATTTTATTATTTAATTTTTATAATAATTGTAAAACTCATTAAACTAATATCAAAAACTAAAACTTATAAATAATATTTCTTCTTAAATTAGCAGTTGTATTGATAACGACAAATAATATTAATTAAATATTTACGACAAATAATATTAATTAAATACTTTAGTTATTTTTAAACTATATAATTTTAATTAATATATCATATATGAATAAATATTTTTTAATATTTGGATAAATTCTATTAGTTTGTTAATATTATAATTTGTTTTAAATTTCAAATAATTGTTGAACTCGATTATATTTAAATTAGATATTTTTAAAAAATTATGTTTCTTTAAATTAGACTATTTTACAATAAATATTTGAACAATCAAAATAAGTGAGTATATTTTTGTAATTAATAATTTTATTTGTGATTATAAAATATAATTAATTTAAGATAAAATAGAAAACTAATTATATTTTATCTTAAATTAAATGCATTTTATATTAAGAAATAAAATTACTAATTAACAAAATATGCTCACTTGATTGATCGCTCAAATATTCACTGTAAAATAGCTTCATTTAAATATATATATATATTTTTTTTATGAAAGTTGTCTATTTTACATCTAACTCAGTTTAAAAATTATTTAAAATCTAATATAAATTGTAATATTTATAAATTAATTGAGTTTTATTTATATAAAAATATCCATTCATTTATGATAAATTAATTAAAATTATATATTTAAAAATAATAAAAATATTTAATTAATTTTATTTGTCATTGTTAATGAAACTAATAATTTAAAGAAAAATATTATTTTAAATTTTAAATTTTTTGATATTATTTTAGTGAGTTGTATGGTTATTATGGAAGTTATATAATAAAATAAGTTATAAATAAAAAATAAAATAATTTATTTAAATATAAAAAAATTTTAAAAGTTTTAGAACTGAAATGTAAATAAAAAAGTTTAATTTTAAGAGTTGACTCATAAAAAATTGGTTTGACTAACGGATAGAAATAATGGAAAGATTTTGTATTGTGAAGAAAATTTCTTATAGTACTTAATTGAAAAGATAACATAAGTCATAGGATTACGAATGTTGTTATATATATATATATATATATATATATATATGTGGGATAACAACTCTGTCAGTCCTAAACAAAGTGATGTTTTTTCAATTAAGTCCTGCAAGAAAAAAAAAATGTTCAATTAAGTCCTAAAACTAATTACAAAGATCTCCGTTAGTCCTAGGCTGTTAAACCCAACAGAAGCTGATGACGTGGTGGTGATATAGGACAGATGCTTAACATGTCAGCAGCCACCTAAGCTGCTGCTCTTTTCTCCACAGTGGAAGCTCTTCTACATCAGATTTCCATTAGCTAAAAAAACTATGGTTTAACTTTAACTTTCTCTGTTTTGAAAATGACATGACTTGAGCTTTCATCTGAGAAAGTACAAAAAAAAGGAAAATGAGACATAGTTAAAGAGAAAGAGAGATCAACGCAGATCAAAGGAGTGGAAGAAAAAATCAACAACCTTGTTCTCTGCTACCCTTTTAGTCATGGATGAGATGTACGCTCTTCACTCTACTTGCAATGGTCATTACTCTATGCATCAGCTGGCTTTGCCAGAGAATATGGTTGTTGCTACTCCGGTTGATTACCATGGCGCCACTTTTTCGTTGCCTGGGGTTTTTTTTTCCTATGTTGGATTCTGAGCAGTTGTATTATAGGTCTTCTACCGTATCTGATGTTGCTTCTATTATGGCTGAGATGCAGAGAGGTGGTGGTGGTGGCGGTGGTGGCAGGGGTAGTTATGAAGAGGCGGTTTCTATTGCAATTAGGGCCAAAATTGCTTCTCATCCTCTTTACCCGAAATTGCTTCAAGCTTATATTGATTGCTAGAAGGTATAATATTGTACATATATGAGATTGCATGTGTAGTTCTCTCCAGTGTGAACCATTCAATTGCTTCTAAGTCTTGATATTTTTTTAACATTGGATGCTACTGCTAGTTTGATGGCAGATAACGAGCTCTTTTGGTAGCAGAGAGCAGTTTAACGCTGTCATTGCTTCTTACAAAGCAACATTGCTCGACTGGGTGCTCAAGATGTAACTAATTGAACTGCTTTGGTCAATGGGTATGTGAAAGTTGATCAACTTTTGGTTACGCGTGAACTGTTTGACAAAATGCCTGATAGAAATTTGGGAAGTGTGTTGATGCTGGTTTCTTGATTGTTCTTGGGCACATGGCCTGCTGTTATGACTTTGCTAGAAAGGCGAGGCCGCCTTCTTGAGCATATTTATCCTGATTACTCCATCACCAATCTGTTAACTGCTATAATTATAGCTTTCACTTTTGGTGAGATTGGAAAGAGCACCCTTGAATCACCAAATTTTCTAACACAAATTTCTAAAGTAAGCTTTGATTATAGAATCTTATGTGAACTGATCAAGAAAGTTGGATGTTTATAGAATTGGAGTTAGTGATTGTGTAGATTTCGGGTTTTGATTTGCTATAATTATACTGGCAGTAGAATAAAGCTTACACCAGTAATTTTTATATATGCCCTTCTTGTTTCTTTATGAATGATCAGAGATTTTCTTTGTGAATGGTTACGGGGTGTTAAGTTAAACAGTAAACAATGCAAGTGTTAAACCTAATTTTGTTAGTTAGTGAAAATCTGACGTGGAAGAGCTTCCACTGTGGAGAAAAGAGCAGCTTAGGTGGCTGCTGACGTGTTAAGCATTTGTCCTATATCACCGCCACATCATAAGCTTCCGTTAGGTTTAACAACCTACGACTAACAGAAATCTTTTTAATTAGTTTTAGGACTTAATTGAACATTTTTTTCTTATAGGACTTAATTGAAAAAACATCACTTTGTTTATGACTGACAGAGTTGTTATCCCTATATATATATATCTATTAAAACATATAAGAGTCCGTTCTTATTTTTCCTGTTCAACTACAGTAAACAATGTACCATCCAATTTCAAATTTAATTTCAAAAAAATTGTCACCGCTGATCTCAAAGTTTATTTCACATTTCTGCCCTCATGCTTGAACAGTAACACGCGAATAAAACGACGTCGTTTTTTTGTAATTACAGCCATGCCCCTTCTGTAAGTTGAGCAGCTCTACAGTCAGCATCCAATATTGTCTTTTCCTTCATTTTATTAAATACATTGCCATTCCATTTCATGTTAAACCACAAAATTGCCACCCCGTTTCAATCCAGTAAAATTCATTTTTTGCCCCCCATATACATTGCCCTTCAATTTGATGTGTTGTTGCAAAATTGCCACCGCTTTTGTTGTGTTAGATTCACTTTTTTATCCCTGATTTCTACACTAAATTCACTTTTTTATCGCTTAATTCTACAGTGTACATTAGTTGTCCATAATTATCTTTACATTTAATTGTCTAAATTATGTGTTTTAATATTAATAAAAATAATATTATTATTTAGTTTTCATTTTAAAATTAATTTAATTAATAAAAGAAAGTATTTATTTAGTTTAGATTTATACTACTATTATAGGTGTTTATAGTTAAGTTTGGTCGTTTAAAACTAATATTTT
>CATIWK010357478.1:0-13579 GCA_949634005.1 Mallotus japonicus
AGAAGCAAGAAAGGAAGGCCAACACTACTCAAAGTCAAGGGATTAAAAAGAGTACTTTAAAAGAGAGGCAAGAAAAAGAGTACCCTTTTCCTGATGATAGTATTCCTCAAATGCTAGATGACTTACTTAAAGCCAATCTCATTCAGCTACCTGAGATGAAGCACCCTGAAGAAGCTGATTGGGTGAATGATCCAAATTACTATAAGTATCATCAGTTGGTAAGTCATCATGTTCAAAAGTGTTTTGTTTTGAAGGATAAAATTATGCAGTTGCATGAAAGGGGAGAAGTTATTTTTGATGAAGTAGTTGCCACCTCTAATACAACTTCGATTATTGTTCACTATTCTACAACTGTGAAGTTTGGAAGTTTCAAGCCCATTGACGTTTTAGTGCACCTTGTTGATGGCTAAATTTTACCTTAGTCCATGTAAGTTGTTGTACAAGAAGTCTCGCATTTGACTGGGGGCATTAAATGCCAAGATGTGAGAGCTGAAGATTATTCTGATGAAGGATGGACTCTTGTTACTTGAAAGAGGAATAAGCTTACACCAAAGCCCAATCCTAACAGAGCCAAAGTCATAAAGGGGCCTGTTAGAAAATCAACCCCTCCAAAAGTAATAAAGAAAAAGGCTCCATTGTGCAAGATAGATGATGAGATTATCATTAATCGAGAACACCTATCACTCTCAAGGAGTTTTTGCCAAAAGAACTCTTGGACCATGATGACGATGTTATTACTTGCTACTACCTTAATGAAGATTCAAATGGCCATAAAGATGTAGAGGAAGAAAAACTCGAGTCCAAGAAGCTTACTTGCAGTCCATGTACAACAAAAATATACTTCACTGATGAAGATTTATTGCTTGGGTCAAAATTTCATAACTGCCCATTTTTTATTCAAGACTATGTTAATGAACAAAAGGTCAATAGAATCCTTATAGATGATGGATCTGCTATAAACATCTTACCACTCAAGACCTTAAAAGACTTGGGTATACCCATGGATGATCTTATGAATAGTCGCTTGACAATTCAGGGGTTCAACTAAGGAGGGCAAAGAACTCTGGGCAATATTCGATTGTCAATGCTTATGGATGAATTCAGGTCAGAGGCTTTTATTTCATGTGATTGATGCTAGAACCACCTATAAAATACTATTTGGAAGGCCATGGATACATGAGAATGGTGTCGTCTCATCTACACTTCACCAATGCTTCAAGTATTGTCAAAATGGGCAAGTGAAAAGGGTAAATGTTGACTCTAAACCCTTCACCATGGCAGAGTCATATTTTGCTAATGTAAAGTTCTATGATGATTAAACGTCATGCAAAGGGAAATCATGTGACTCGAAGGAAGCTGATATATAAGAAAAGACTACAGATAATAAGGTTTCTACAAGTGAGGCCCCTCAACTTATTGGAGGATTTTCTGGAACACTGAAAAGGGGAGTGCCACAAAGTTCAAATATAGATGAAGAAGAAATTGTCAAGAGTTTGCAGAATTTAAACTTACTAGTTACAAGTCTCACATCTTTAAATGTTCATAAACCTCCACTGCAAGGATTCACAAAGCCATCCTAAAGCCCTGCAGTAGAAAATGGTGATTTGCCAACAAGAAGAACTAATGGCTTTGACCCAAATGCTTACAAGATGCTATCTAAAGCTGGCTATGGCCAAGAAAACACGTCCAAGTTAGTAGAAGAGATAACGATAAGTTCTGAGCTAAGCAAACAAAGTACTAAAAAGCCTCGATTGGTGTGGAAAAAGATGAATCAACTTGTGTCATCCAAAGCTGGTCTAGGGTATAGTTCAGCAAACCCACTATGCCTAAAGATCAACAAAGAGACTTCACAGCAAATAACTTTTGAAGAAATTAAAGAGGAGCATGAGCATGAAGCTCCTAATGAGAGGACTTCAGTTTTTAATTGCCTTGGCAACCATGGCAATTATGTCTCAGTGTTTGATAGAATCGGCAATCAAACACTTGAAGATGTACAAGTACCTAGGACCTCTGTGCATGCAAGGATCGGAACATTAATCTCGAAAAAGAAGAAGTTCAAGGTGAAGAAAGAACATATTACTGAGATTGATTCTAAAGACATACACAATAAGTTTCCTTCCAGAATGAGGAGGTGCACCAAATGGATGGTGTCTATTGGCCAAGAATTAAAAGGTAGACAATAAACAATAGTTATCACTAGTTAAGAACCATACCCAATTAATGAGGTTGCTGAGGAGATGAACGTAGCAGTCAACTATATCAATGGAAGATTCTTAAAGAGGTATTATGCTTGAAGCTTGGCAACGCTCCTAGCCCGCATGAGCTAAAATTATGAATGACACACAAAAAAAGCTCACTAAGTTGAAAACCTGTCACAAGGCATCTAAGGAAAAAAAAAAAGAACCTTCTGAACTACGTCTGACTTGATCTTTCACAAGAAAGTATGTAGGCAGCTTGGATTCATACCAAGTTCAGGCAAACCAAAAAAAAAAATAATAATCCTTGTTGAACTACATTTTGACTTGATCTTTTGCAAGAAAGTACGTAGGCAACTTGGACTCATTCTAAGTCCAGTCATATAAAAAAAATCAATCAGTCAAGGTTGAAATTTCATTTCGATGGAGCAATTAACAAAGCAATATGCATTCATAAGATAAACATAAAAATAAATAAACTTATATTTTTCTTATTGAATGATCAAAAGTTGTCTTATTACATAGAGATGAAAAAGGAATAACATGGAATAAAGAAATGGACAAAGAAGATAGTCTAAGTTTCCCACTTGAGGTTCTTCAACTCATCAAAATCAATCTCAAGTAAATCTCGAAGCCCTTGCAGCTTATTCTCTTCAGCAGCACCATGCATAGGGGTATTCTTAACAGTAGAAATCTCATCTCAAATCTTGGAAACACTATCTTGGCTCTCTTGAACAACCTTCTTAGTCACCTTCAAAGAAGAATCAAGCTCCCTCTTCTTTGCATTCAAATTTTTTAGCTCCTCCTCAACTTTGATGAGCTTAGCTTGCAAAGAAGATTGATTGCTAATAGCCTCACTTTCAAGTGCCAATGAAGCATTTAGTTGTCCTTTGAGCCTGTTAAGTTCCTTAGCTTGAACACTTGAGTGAAGTTTAGATTTCTCCTCATTCACCTTCTTAATCTTTTAAAGGAGACCTTCTAAACGTGCCTTTGGAACTAAAGTGTCAATATTATGGAAATCCTTCAGCATATCAAGAAACTTGCAAACATCTTCGGCCATTAAAGGAATTTTAAAAAGAGGTGTATGAGTAAACCTCTCTTGCAAATGCTTCTATGAAAGCCTTACAGCTTGGCAATGAAAATGAAGGAACATGTCATTAGCACAAAGTTTAGTAACATCAAATGGATCAGAATGATAAGGTGCTTTTGATGATTGAATGATTCATCTCTGGTTGTATAGCATCATTAAGGTGTGCTTTAGAGGTATATTCCATAGACTCTACTAGATGATCTTATCCAAATGTAGTTGACACTATTTAAAAGGCTTCAGCATTGAGTGCAGTGTCCTCTGTATCTCCAAACTCCTTATCTAAGTCAGGGATTGTATGCTTCAAATAAAAAAAAGAAAAGAATAAGCAAAATATTCAAGAAAAGAAAAAGAATAAGAAGTAAAAGAAAAAAAACTACCAGGATTGTATGCTTCAAATAAAAAAAAAAGAAAAGAATAAGCAAAATATTCAAGAAAAGAAAAAGAATAAGAAGTAAAAGAAAAAAAAAACTACCAGCTTATTACATGGGATAATTGAGGAACTAATAGTTGCCTGAAAATCTTTTGGGTCTCCAGGAATCCACAACTTGGGTCTTTTGGGACGGTTCCAATAATGATCAGAATCTTCTTGCTCACTACTCAAACAATTTAACAAGTTAGCAACAGATTGTGCCGAAATTGGCTCATTAACATTATTATTAGGTGAAAAAATTATGACTTGCCCATTTGATGAAGAATCTTTCTTAGCTTGATCTTCACAAGTAGCTTTGACTTTCTATTCCTTGGAAGTGCTCATTCTTGTTGTCTTCTTGGGTGCTTGAGAAGAGAATCCATCAATAGGCTTTACAGTAACAACATTAGAAGATTTTTCATTACCCTTATTAGTCTTTGACCGGATGATCATTCTTTGGTCTTTTGGAGGGGTTTGAAGCCATCTTTTTTTCCACCAATCCTGATAGTCTTTGGTGACACAAGTTATGCCATCATGCATTATGGGTAGCTTGACTCTTGCCAAAGTAAGAAGCTTGGTACATGATTGCCAAATTTGCATCACATCCTGTAAAGTCAAGTCATCAAAATGTTGTGTTAAATCATTAGGAATATCTTGACAAAAGCCAAATTGTCTACTGAATCTGTAAGAACTATATGGCTAGCATATGTAGACATTGTTGTAACGTGTAGCCAAGAAGCTTGAGCGAAGGCTAATAAAATACTATGTGTGACTAGTAGTCAAGTTGTTATCTTCAACCAACAGAGGAACCTTATCAACAACCAAGCAAGAATAAATTTTTCTTGATGAGCCATTAAAAAGGTCATGAACTCCAGAATCTTTAAAAAATTTTACCATCCACTCACCATTATAATTAGCCATTGCAGGAGATCTTTGGCGATTTAAAACAAAATGTGTCTCGAATCTTTTAGCAAGGAATCCATATACATAATGAGTTGGAAAGGGAGACACATAAGTGCTGAAGTCAGTAGAAGTCAAAATTTCCCTCAAACCTTAGTAAATGTTTGCCAAAATTGGAACTACCAAACAAAAGCGTTGACCAGTCACCATTAAACTTGTAACCTTCAAGGTACTTGGATAAATCAGACCAACATCACTGCCTAGAAGCACAAACTTGTATAGCCAACACGAAAGAAAAGCTGCTAAGTAGGTTTTTTCTTGAGCATCAACCTCTATATGTAGTGCAGAGAAAGGCCTATTCCATTCTTTCGGATGAAGTGAAGTTTTATCAATAACACCAAAAGGATTAGAAATGTCCCTTGGACGTGTAATCCTCTTCTTGTTGTCTCTTTTTGGAGGTCTCTTGTATCTTGAAGGCCCACGAAACCAGAAGTTCACCCAATGAACAATGGTCATTTCATAGCGATCTTCAATCTTTTTGCAGTTTCGATGATAAGTAAGGAGAAAGTATTTGCAGCTACGGGGCAGATGGTGTTGTCCGTCATGATCAAGCTTGTTCAATTCTTTAGCTAATGGAATAACTTCGTCATAAAAAGAACCACAAATAGGAAGACTACCTAGCACTCTCAAGTCCCACAAAGAGATGGATTCCTCTCCATTGACAGTGCAAAGGGTGTTCGTAGATGGATCCCAATGCTCACAAAAGCTCCTGATGACATTCATACAATCTGCACTTCATGTTGCCAAACCTTCATCTGATGCTCTTCAACTATTGAAATATCGCATTAGCAATAGTGAATCTTCATGGGCACCATTTTCTTCATTTTTAGGTAAAGCTACATACACCAAATGCTATTGGGAATGGGTTGAAGACATATTGGCAAGCAATAAGCTCCTATTGACTGTTGCACGGCTCTATTTATGCTTATCTCTTCACTTATGATTCTATTCATTTTTAGGATTATTTAGTACCTCTTTCACCAAACCAAGCATTATCTTTGTCAAAGCATGCATCTAGGGTAATCACCCACTCTTTCTGAGGATCTCCAACTCTTTTTATATAAAATTTTGCATTTGCATAATCGTTCTCTTCTTCTCCTACTCTTTTCTTTCATTTTTTTTATCTTTTTTGTATTTTATTTCATTTTATTTTAATTATTTATTATCTTGTGATTGAGTTGTGATTTTGTGGTGATTTTTTAAGTTTAGAATAAAATATGTAGAAGGAGTGGGTAGTTTGGGTGATTCCGAGAGTGTTTGTATCTTTTTTGCATTATTTGTTCATTTTTATCGTTTTTTAATCACTTTTTTGTTTTATAGAAAAATGGGTATTTTGGTGTAAAAATTTCATTTTAATCATTTTTATTATTTTATTTGCATTTCCATTATTTTTATTGTTTTTTATTTCCTTTTTTTTGATAAATTTGTTATTTTTATCATAAAGTTTACATTTTATGGTGAAAATGACATTTTTATCATTTTTAATATATTAATTGCATTTTTATTTATTTGTTGCTTTTATTTTCTTTTTTGATAAATTTGTTATTTTTATCATAAAATTTATATTTTTATGGTGAAAATGGCATTTTTATCATTCTTAACATATTAATAGCATTTTTATTTATTTTGTTGCTTTTATTTTCCTTTTTGATAAATTTGCTATTTTTATCATAAAGTTCACATTTTTATGGTAAAAATTGCGTTTTTATTATTTTTAATATATTAATTGCATTTTTATTTATTTTGTAGCTTTTATTTTCTTTTTTGATAAATTTGCTATTTTTATCATAAAATTCACATTTTTATGGTAAAAATTACATTTTTATCATTTTTATTTTCTTTTTTTGATAAATTTGTTATTTTTATCATAAAGATCATATTCTTATGGTAAAAATTGCATTTTTTCATTTTCTTTATATCATTTGCATTTTTATTATTTTTAGCATATTTATTTTTCTTTTTTGATAAATTTGCTATTTTTATCATAAAGTTCACATTTTTATGGTGAAAATCGCATTTTATCATTTTGCTATTCTAATTGCATTTTTATCATTTGTCATTTTTATTTCCTTTTTTGATAAATTTCCTAGTTTTATCATAAAAGTTCACATTTTCATGGTAAAAATCGGATTTTTATCATTTTTGCTATTTTAATTGCATTTTATCATTTTTGTCATTTTTATTTCTTTTTTTGATAAATTTGCTAGTTTTATCATAAAAGTTCACATTTTATAGTCAAAATTGCATTTTTATCATTTTTACTATTTTAATTGTATTTTTATTATTTTTCTTGTTTTTATTTTCTTTTTTTATAGGTTTGCTATTTTTATCATAAAGTTCATATTTTTATGCTAAAAATTGCATCTCTATTATTTTTATTATTTTTATTGTTTTTTTTTGTTATTTATTTTTGTCATTTTCATTTTTCATTTTTGATAAATTTGTTATTCCTATCATAAAGTTTACATTTTAATGGAGAGGATAACATTTTCATCACTTTTATTATTTTTTATTACATTTTATTACTCTTATTATTAATTGCATTTTCATCATTTTTATTACTTCAATAGTATTTTATTGCTTTTGTCATTTTAATTCTTTTGCATTTCCCTTATTATAAAAATGACAACTTTGCATCAAAATACCCAAATTTTAAATTCTTGCATCATGCATCTATGAGCGACCTGAAATTGAATTTTCCTCTTTTGAGAGGAAAATTGAAGTGAGGGAAGGACTTCGGCAACTTTACCGAAAGGGACATCCGTTCTATTTATGGGACAAGGATAAATGATTGGTCTAGGGGGGATGCGAGATGCTTTGAAGATGAATGGGAGGACATCGGGTCACTCAACAAGTATCGTCCCCAATAGAGATTCTAGGTTCAGGAGACCGCATTTATGTTTTGGCTATTTCTCATTATACAAAACTCTATACATGGCTATCGTATCACCCTAGTTTCGGTATGACGGTTTGTATATGGACATTTACATAAGCATTTAATAATAATGGAAAGTAAAGGAAATTAAGTACAATTATTACATCACTTTCCTAGTAAAATACATTTGAAAGAGAAAAAGGTGTGGAAATGTAAATCTAGTCCTAGATCTAGAATACACCTGCAAAATAGAGGTTAGCACAATTATATGCAATTCCATCCATTCATCCACTAGGACAGCAAATAGGCATAAGATATTTGATCAGTGAATTGTGAATAAACAGATAGATGTATATAGTTGCAGTTGTGCACTTGCAAGAATTATTGTGAAATATTTCTAAATTGTAGAGAAATAACAAAAGGTGCATGGTTGCATAATTGGATAGAGGAATGGACGCTCTAGCCCGGGAATGTGAATTCTCATATTATTGAATGTATTATGATGCAGAAATGAGGGAAAATACTTATTTTCGTGTTGAGAAATGGAATGGTGCAGTTCTCATGCAAATGTGTAGTTTTGATGCAAAAGTACGATTTTTATGTTGATAATTCAAAATTTATTTTAGAAATATGATTTTCATGTTGGAAATGTGAAAACTATGAAAAATGATGATATTGATATTTGCTAGATGCAAAATACATACTTTATGTGAAAAATGATGATTGTTCACATAAAGCTATAGAAATGATGTGAAAATGCTGATTACAGTGTAAAAATGTGATTTTTATCAATAAAGTACGTTAAAAATGCAGAGAATGCAGAAATTGTATGAAAATGATAAATTTTGTATTTTTGAAAGTAAAAATGAAGTCTTGATGCGAAAATGATATTTTTGTATTTTTGAAAGTAAAAATGAAGTCTTGATGCGAAAATGATATTTTTGTGATTTTTCACATTTCGGAGCTAGAGAATGCAAAATGACAGTTTATTATGAGCATAACAAAGCAGAGATTATTCAATCAACATGCAAATTACCAGTCTTACCACACAATCACAACAATTTTTTCAACTGCTGGCAGCAATAAAGTAAAAATGCAGTACGAAAAAGTAAACATGCAAAAATGATTGTTTGGTCCTCATATTCGACGGAGCTTGTTTTTGAGTTTTTGAAGCTTTAGCTTCGCAGGATTTTCAAGCCGTCCTCGTTGAGAGGTTGAAAATGACGTGTAGAATACAAGTTCATACACCTTTGAATCGTGCTTTGACAGTGATATGGGTGGGTTTGGTTCAAATCGGTCTAAAAATCCAAAGAAAAATGTAGTATATGAGCTAAAAGTGTATAAAACGAGAGTCCTGAGTCTTCAATTCGATAGAGTTTCGACACGTGTGTGTAGGCCCTCCCTTTAAAATGGGAAGTAGAGACCACTATTTTAAAATGGGTTTTTTAGCATGTCTACACATGTAGGGGTACGCATATACTCGGTTTTACGCGCGCGTATGCGTATAAGAGTGTGTGTGCATTTCTTTAGTGTGTAACCACGCGCTACAAATTTGCACACGTGTCTATTTTCAGTCTTTTTCAGGCTATTTTTAAAGGTTTTCGAGCCTTCCGTACACATTTTTTTATGTCCATTTTATCAAAATCGGCTTCTATTTTCACACACGTAGTTATGTACTCAGGCACGTAGTTCTGTGCTATAAATATACGCGCATTGTTTCTTAGGTCTCTTCGAACTTTTTCAGGGTTGTTTCTAGAGGTTTTTGGGCCTTCTGGACGCATTTCTGATGTCTATTTTGTCAAAATCAGCTTTTTTTTTTTTTACAAAGTTGACCTCTGGTCTTACGAGATGAACACCGATCTGACAAGTTGCACATTTTGAGCAACGGTTGCTCGAAATGAGCCAGTTATCATTTCGATAATCCGTAATTCACAAAATTAAAGTACGACTTAGTGATTTGGTGATTGATTTTGCACTTCGGAGGCTCGGTTCAGATTTTTTGGGTTCTTTAAACCTGAGCACGCTTAAGAGGTGGTACGAACGAACAGACACTTGTCAAATTTAAGAAGATGTTTTCATCATCGGACCCTTTTAGGGACAGTTAAAATTCGATGTATGACAGCATCTTCATTAGCATTCTTGTTTGCTTATATGTTTAATTACTTTTGTTATTCCAATCATGGATGAATGAAATATATAAAATTGCTATAAATGTGACGTATGCTTGCATGTGCGTACGGACTAACCTTTGTTTTGCAGGTTTATTAGAATAGAAATTTTCTTTTATTTTTCATTTTTGATGTAATTAATAGAATAGGGAAATTTCAAGACAATGTAATCTTTAATCCCGATTTCCCATTTTATTTTCTATCTTGGATGTATTTATTAAAATAGGCTTTCTTCAAGGGTTGTAATTTTTAATCCCTTTTCCCTGTTTTTATTTTGTTTATTTTATTTATTATTTCTTACATGCTTGTGTGCTACTTTACTTTCTTGCATTATTACTTGCTTGATTGATTATAGTTGGTGAATCTCTCTTTATTTGCTTATCTTATGATGTATGTTCGCCAAATTCAATTATCCCACGTTCCAGTTTTCATGCAATTTAATTGACTAACAAATCAAATGTGGTAAATGCATCATAAAATCGAAACTAAGGAAAAGGAATGGGCAATTAAGTAAGGTGTAATAAGAAACATGATAAGTAACTCCTACCCCAAACTCGGAATCTCTTAGGAAAGTGAGTTTTTAATTCACTTTTTCCCGATGAAAGTCAGGTGGTGACTCCAATCTACAAAGCCTATTCAGGTAGGCCTTCCTAGATCAATAACAACCAGTATAAAGTTGCCTAAGCCTGTGTGCCTCGACACCACACTGATCATGTCCCGATATGCCCCCAACGGAAAATTGGACTGCATACAGGTTTTTGGTGACTCCACTGGAGACAATCTCTAATTCGAGGGGTATAATTGAAAGACTATTTCTTTTTATACACAACTTACTTTATTCACCTTCACAATAGCATACTTGCATTTCACTACACTCACCACGTGTACCCTTGGTCCCTAATCCCTAGATAATACTAGATGACATTGCTACCATGATTCCATTTGAGTTATGGGGTGACGAGATTAGCATTATCACCTTTAGCCTTTACTCTATTAAGAGAGCTGTAGGGTTTAAAGTGACGCGACCGGGCTCCTAAGTCCAAAATGGGGTGCAGTTCTCTCGAGTAGGTAAAAGAATGCTAGACTCTCTAACCGGAGTCCATAACCCTAATCATAAGGAGGCATTCTTACTCAAGGGACCCTTAGCCGTAAGCCCGACTCAACCCATATAAATAAACTACTAGACATTTCTCCTAGGATCCCACCTAGCTTTTGCACGATTACCTCATATTGATGCCGTTCATCTGACCTAATGTTTATAAATGCTATGAAACCTCTAGTTTCTATCACCAATTGTTGTCATTATATCAGTTCTCATAGACTGCCCACGCTTAGATCTGTGTGATCCCTGTTTACCTTATGTAAAGCCCGATGCACAAGGAATGACGAGGATCATACACCTCAGTTTGGATAGTTCATAAAAATTGATAAATAGTGGCATCTTTTAAGGATTAAACCAACGAGATGTCGTTCATTTTTCCTTATCATATCAAATGGATGGATCAAGAATTTCACTAGATTGCAGACATTTATGTCGAGAGAATCAAATTATAAACAATCGAACAAAACTCTTATATTTTTGTCGATGAGGGGGACATGACCTTGGATCCTTCCTATGGACTATAGTTCTTGTGCCCGTAGGTGCCCATAGACTAGAGCTGCCATCTGTGACCCAATGATTGGGCCTCTCATTGACATTATGTGTTTACCTTCAGTGCATTTGGGTATCGCTCCTTAGTTTACCTCTTGAATCTGATCAACATGAAGCGAAACAGCTTAGTCTGAGAACGAAACCATAGTCCCTCAATAGCTATGATTCGAAACCCACCTAAGACATGAGTCTTTGCCATGTGAAGCGATAAGGTCGGAAGGTGTGACTGCTTGTGTATGGTTTGTTCATTTTGCAGGTTTTTATACTAACCATGTTTGTTCATTTTGTCCTTTTCTCCTTTTCTTTCCCCATGCATACATACATATATATAGGGCATCTTATCATGAACTAACCTACAATTTCTTTGTAGCCATTTTTTGCATCATCGTTAGTAAAATTATAACTATCACACCACGCATGTATGCTACCTATTTTGTTAAACATGCCATGTCATGCACACTTGCATCATCTCTTTTCCATTCTAACCACCATATTTGTGCATCAAAATAGATCCCCAAAAATCTCATAAGCTTAAGGTTACCAAGCACATCAGCTATAGTCCTAGTATCCGTATGTCTGAAACAGTTCAAGAGATGGCTCAAAATAATAACGATTAGTTAAGGGATGCCCTTAAGAAGATGATGAGTGATGAGTCTCTATCCAATTTCCTAAAAAAATAAATGAAGGCCATAATGGAACAGATGATTCATGATAAGTTTGATCATATAGAAGCTTCTGGGTCAGTTAATGTAAAGATCGACAAGGGAAAATGCATGATGCACACTATGGGTTTATTTGCTAAGGAAGATGAATACTATCAGGCTATAAGAGGAATACCTCCTCCTCCACCACCTGCCAAACCAGTCAATCTGACCAAGTTTGGGTCATCGGGGCAGGTTAAGATACTGGCCAACAGGATGGCTCAACTCAAATTCTCACTCAAGGAAAAAAGTACAGTAAGGAGCCAAGACTACACTGATCTCTCACTATTCAAAGATGAACCACTGCCTAAAGATTTTAAACTCCCAAACTTTACCAAGTTTAATGGTACTGGGGATCCCCAAGTTCACTTGAGGCAGTATGCCACCTTCATGGCCTCTACCAAGCTGACTAGGTCATAAATTATGAAGTTTTTCTTTACTTCACTTAAAGAGGGGCCAAGAGCATTGTCATGACCCAAACTAGGGAGTCATGACCAGTGCTAGGGAACGGGAATTTCTGTTATCCGGAACCCGTAGCAAGCCTTAAAAATAAAAACTCATGAAAACTAATAATAAAAATACTTCAGAATTAAAACTTTAATAATAAAAGTGAAGTCTTTATCATATAATGAAATATAATAATACACAATCTTTAAAAATACAAATTTCAGTTATGAAAACAAAATTAAATATTACAACAATCAAATATTACTATTGTAGTTTCTAGAGTACAAATAAAGTTCAAATATGAAGTTTAAATAATCTAGCCGGGGCTGAAGAAGACCTGCGGAGAGATCTAGTTCTAGGGTCTGATAAGGTAGGATGTCCTGAAAAAAATATTGAGGGGAGTCAGACCTCACTGAGTGAATTATTATTATATATATACATGCACGCCTATTGAAACAGTCACTCAAGCATTAGTATAATAATATATCTATATTCGTAATATATATACATGCAATTCATATAAATGCTCGAAAATCTATTTTTTAATAATAAGTAATACAAAAGGGTTTAGGTGGAGGATCGGTGTGGAACCCTAATATTTCGCAACCTCGATCAGAATTTATCACTAGCCAACAGGCTATTACATAACTCCAAAATTATTTAATTTGTCCAACTGAAGGTAGTAGACTGGCCCCGAGTACACTGGTCAACCGAGGATCCGCAATCTCACTACCGGTATGACTGGTCCCGAGTGCACTAGGTCAACCGAGGATCCGCAGTCACCCTTCTCAATATCTATTCACCTCAATCATTAATTCATAATCAACAATCATAATTCTCTGCCTAAAATTCTTCCGTACTGTCTCGCAACAGTCCTAGCGTAGCCCAGTAGGTGGCACGTTCTACAACTATCCTCCAAATCATTCTTATAATTATTAAAAATAATGAAATGCGTAATTAAAACAAGATAGCATCCATTTATCAAGTAATACACTAATATATACCAAATATATATTAAATATATACTTAAACATAAATATAAACAGTTATTAAAATAATTCATGCTTCAATTCACATTATTTA
>CATIWK010357770.1:0-13466 GCA_949634005.1 Mallotus japonicus
CAATTTAGAATGCATGATACTTCATAAATCTAGTCACGGAAATCGGCATGGAAAGTTCTCTATGGAGCCTAACAAATTATGCTTCATGTATTCAAATTAAGTTTTGAAAACTAGATTTAAGTTTGAAGATATCAAAAGAAAAAATAAAAACATGGTAGTAGCAACCATTATACACTTCATACTGTAAAAATTTTTTTAAAAAATGAATAAATAGATATTAAAAATCAATAAATAAATTTAAATATTTATTTATTTTATATGTTTTATTTTTTTTTTAATCCAATTGAAGTGCTTATTCCTCCACCATAAGGAGGAGAACATGAATACAGGATAGAGATCCTATTATCCACATTTAGATATCTACATATTTTGCCACTTGATTTACTTATGGAAAACTTATATATGTTATATGGAGTTAATAAATAAAAGATAAAAATAAATAATTACAATAAAAATGATGTTTATCAATTATTTATATAATATAAAATATTAATTATTGTGTGTAATACGTTACATATATACAAAATTTCATTAATTTCTAATAATTAAATGCCATATCATTCATGTAAAATGCTGATCTGGCATTGTAAGGACTTCCAAAAAGTGGTAAAAAGAAAGATTAATTACCAAATGAGCAAGGTTTGCATGTTCCTTGTCTTTCTCCTCTCATGGTCACACATTTTTAATTATTTTTTTAATTCTCTTTTGCTCTTTATACAAAATCCATCTACTAAATTAAAATAATACAGTTGTTAAAAAAAAAAATAATACATAATCAACTATTATTTTAATTTTTATTTGATGTTTTCAGACAGTCATTAGACTCGGACTGATTTAGAGTTCAAATTAAATAGACTTATAAAATTGATAAAATTTTTCGATATTTATTTTTTATATATAAAACTTGAATCCGAACTTTATAATAAAATTAACTGCTACTTTTCAAGCATATAATTATTAATTTTTATAAATTTATTTATTTAATTTATATATTTTTAAAAAATATACATGAAAATCATAATTTTTGGGTTGTGTGTGTCTTTTGGTGGAGGAATGCTTGTCACCTACTCCTTTTTTAAGTTCTCCAATCTCTCACATATGTTGCTTTCTTCTTCTTGTTCTTACATAAAGCTCTGATATTTACTTGCTCTCTCTGATTCAATGGAGAGGCACAAATGCAAGCTCTGTTTTAGAACTTTTACTAATGGCAGAGCTTTAGGTGGTCACATGAAGGCCCACTTAGCCACCTTACCTCTCCCTTCAAAAACTGAAACGATTGATCAACAGCAGCAGCAGCTCGGTGCTGAATCAGCTTCATCTTCTTCATATTATTCTTCTGGTAAAGAGCAAGAACAGGAAATCAAGAACTTAGAAGTTGAAGAGAAAGGTTTGGTTTATGGGTTAAGAGAGAATCCTAAGAAAAGTTTAAGGTTTGCAGATCCTGAGTTTTCTTTTGCTGTTGATGCTGGTTCTGTTGTTGTGCAAGACAGAGAAAGTGAGACTGAGTCAAGAAATCCCACTCGTAGACGATCTAAAAGAACTCGGAAATCGGGTTTTCTTGATAATCAGAAACGTAATTTTGATATCAAGAAACTTAAGTTCAAGAATCCAAGTCCATTGGTTGATGAGTCTCCATCCTCTTCTCCATGTTCATCACCGTCTCCTCCACCGCCAACTGTGGACCCGGAACCGGTAAGTTCTGTCTCTGATACTTCGCCAGACGAAGCTGTTGCTATGTGTCTTATGATGCTTTCAAGAGATGTTTGGTTGAGAAACAAAAATGAAGAACAAGAAAGATCAATTGAAATGAATTTGGAGGACACCAAAAAAGAAGAGATCACCACCAATATCAAAGTCAGCAAGATTCGCGGGAGGTTAAGATGTGAGAAATGTACGAAACTGTTTCGATCTTCACAAGCATTGGTTACGCACAAAAAGATTTGTTCTTTAAATGGAACAGAGCTAAGAAACAGTGATAGTAATGGAAGAATTTTTGAGTGCCCATATTGTTCCAAAGTCTTCGGGTCTGGACAAGCACTCGGTGGACATAAAAGATCGCATCTTATGGGTTCTTCAATCATTCCTGCTTCTGCTACAACTGTTTCTGCTGCTGCTGTTGCAAATTCTACAAAACACGAAAACAATCTGATAGATCTTAACCTGCCTGCCCCAATGGATGATGATGAGTTTAGCGTGGTGTCTGATGCCTAATTCATGGATGCCACTATACATCAAGTCCATTGTGTGAGATCTAAGTCGAAATTACTTAAATTTTCTGCGATTTGATCAACTGGGTTACTTAATTTGTAGTTTATAGATGATATTTACTTAATATCCTGCACGCATTACTTTGCTTTTCCAGATTTTGTTAACTTCCGTTCAAGGCTGACTTGCTACAAATCATTCATTTCTTTGAACTTTCCGCAACAATATTGTTTTGTTTCGTTTTTGTCATTGGTTAGTTTTCGGTGGATATGATATTATTCCTGTAGCTATTTGAATTTTCTTTTTTTGATTTTATTGAACTTACCAGCTCATTTAATGCAGAAAATTTTATTGGTTTAGAGCGTAGTTGCAGCCCAGCCCTTACTTCCTTTTCTTCTCTTTGTTTTGTTTGGTGTGTCTGCGTGTGTGCGACTCTTTCAACAGTTCACGTGTTTAGCAACAGTAAATTTATGTGTAGTTGTTGTTGCCTATTCTAACAACTGAAGTGAAAGCAGCAGCAGGCAAAGCACAGCTTCTTCTGCTCAAGGACCATTCTTTTTCTTTCTTTTTAATGGTTGTTGCCATTTTACTTAATGAAAGCTTCCACTAATTCTTTTCGAACTCATAATTTTCTCTTAAAAAATTCAAATTTATTGTCATTTGGACGACGCATGTTAGCTAAATGCAAATGGTTTTGGGCTTTGTTTGTTTTGCTTGTGTGGGTGTGGACCTAGACTAACTATAACTTGCTCATTGCCCCTCTTTCTTTTTGCTAAGTACCAAAAAGGTTATAATTCTGTTAATATGCCCAGTTTTAGCTAGTTTCCAGCCGTTTTTATGAACTGTCTACTATTCTATTCTACTTCTTGCTGTACAATACATACCATGACAATTGTTCAGGTTACATTAGAATTATACTTCTCCACAGGCTTTTGTCTAGTTGGGTAATGTAATTGGCCAATGGGTACATTTTGTAGTTTTATCTACGGGTGAACATTTAAAACCAATGGTAGTGTTAGAATTTAACTATATGTTATATGTTCCCTTTTGTAGCTTAACGGCTAATGTGTGTGACATGTGAAGGTTGAGAGCGCAGATTTAAATTCCCACTTTCACTACCTCTCCTCCAAAGCGGAATGAGAATGGCAAGCAATTCAATTACTCTCTATAAAATGGAAAATTAAATTTATAATTTATTGGTCATGGAGTTTCAGTTTTGACCAGTAGGCTGAAAATTTTTGGCATTATCATTAATGTTTAAATGGGTGGAACAAGCCTATATATTTTTAGTTTCTAGTGTCACGTGACACCTTTAAAATTAATTAAACAATATTTTTAAATTTAAGTAAAATTTAATCATCAAATAAATTTTTAAACTCGACTAGTGTGTTTATGAGATAATTTTCATTTCTTAATTTTTTAATATTCAATTATAAAAATTTTAATTAATTTGAATCGATTTGAATGAATTTTATAAAAAAAGTTAATATCTATTTTTTATTACATAAAATTTAAATTCAATAATTTTAAATTTTTTATTATTTGAAGATGTCGGGTGATGACTTATACTTTTTTTTTTTTTTCTTTCGAACAATACTTATACTTTTCTTGGGGTGGAAGGACTTGCAAAATAGACGTGTTCTGAGGGTGACTAAACTCTAAAGAGAAATGAGAAAAGATCCAAAATGGTTTCATTTTCTCAATATAAATGATAGAAAAGAAAATGATCTGCCTTGAAATGAACGAAATATCCGAGTAAAAGGAGGGTGCCGGTGCCATGCTATTCTTATCGAACAATCAGTCAGATTTTTATTTTTTTTATATTTTTATTTTGTGTATTATTTAATGCTTTTAATTCCAAACAGAATGGCATTGGGTGTTGACTACAAAAGGACATAAAAACTGACTAAAAACAGAATGGCATTCTTTTAGAAGAATTCTGCTAAAATTCCAGATCACCAAGCAAAATGCACATAAAAACTGTTGATGGCATTTCTGTATCTTGTTTTGCAGCCACTCCTCTTTGCTGCACAAGCTGAAACTAGCACTACTCGCTTTTGTTCTTAATGGTATTTTCCTTTGTTCCAAAAAAAAAAGTACAAATTCTTTTTTTATTATTATTATTAAATGGTATAATCTTTTCAGGCTAATTTATATATCAATCAATTATATATTTTCATCTTATATATTTTTTTTTTGCAATCTCTCGATATTTAGATTGTTTGATGTTCCTATTAATAAAAAATTATATAATTTTTTGAATGATTTTAAAAATAAATTTTCTTCACCACGGTATATCTAGAAATAAATTTTTAGAATATTTTTTGAAATGAATCTAATTAATGAAGAAACATAAACAGTGGGTCTTTTAATAATTTTTTTTTAATTTCATAATTGATATCCAAAATATGAATTTATTAGTGCAGGCCATAGTTAAGGGCAGCATTATTTGCTTGTGATCTTTCTGATGTCTTCCTAAATGGGTGGCATTGCTGTGACTTTTGCATACTTTGCTTTGACCAAACATCAAAAGGACAAAGTCAAGTAAAGAAAAAAGAAAATGTTTTGTCTCCTTTGGCAATTCTTTTTTCTATTATATGTTAAGTACTTTCTAATTCCTCAATTAGACAAGATGATCATTACCCATTTTCCTAATATGTCTCTGATCCTTTTTTTTTTCTCTGTTGTAAAAAAGCCAAAAATCATTGCACATTTCTTGAGGTATCTTCTACTTCTACTACTTTTATTTTCTTTGATTCATATTTTTAATAGATAATAAAGTTAACTAATAGCCTAAAAGAACAATAAGCAATTTTCATTTTCTTCATGCTCTTTTAATAGGCTTGTCATCTTTATCAAACTTAGTTTTTGACCATTTATCCATTGTTTGAAGCTTGATCTTAACATTTATTGCAATTTGAGCAATTTTGATCAATGGTGTCTAGTGTTTTTGTATAATTGACATCATCTTTGTGTCATGCTTATGTTGAATGAAGGAGTTAGCTAGTGGGATGAAGAAAAGAAAAACGATTTTCAATATTAATCACTTGATTAATTAACAAAATATGAGATTGTAATAGGAATTTATCATTTATAATATGTGATCATCTCATGTAATTTGTAGAGTTATATTTTTAAATCATTTGAAAAATAGTCATCGTTTAACTAATGAAAAAAAAACTGTGGTACCAATATCTATTTATCTTCTGCCCATATGACCAAAATTAATTGACTCTCGTTTGAGGCTTTGAGAAGATTTCCAGTTCAAACTCTTGTGGATGTGGTGCCTCCTGCTAAGGATTTTTCTTAAATTTTATTGTAAGGGTAGATGAAATTCACTTTGTGTGGTGTTCTTATAAGGTTATGAGAATCGATACTTTTTTGTTATAAAAAGAAAAAGCAATTTGCCTTCTTTTAATTACTTTCAACATATGCATCACCATAGATAAACATTTGGTTGTTAAATGACTAAATCATGAATGATCATAGCTTGCAGTATGGAGGAAGATAGGAAGGAGGAAAACAAAAGAATAAAGAACCCAAAGGAAACAGAAGGATCATCACAGAATGCCAATTGAAATCGTGTAATGGCCTAATTGGAACTGAACTTTACATCAATTCCTGAGGAAAAAGAAAAAAAAAATCTTGAGCTCTTTGAATGCAATTACGGCCACCAAATATTTTAATTACTGGTATTTTCATTTTTTAACTAGCTATTTAAAAGATTGAAATTTCATATAAATATGTATTTATATAATAATTATAATGATTAATTTTCATTAAACTAAGATCCAATTTTCAAAAAATCCATTAATTCATTATGCCATGAACAACCTACAACATATAAAAAAAAACAAATTTTAATAAATAATAATTAAATTACATTTTAATATTTTATTAAACTAAAATTTAGTAATTAAAACATCTTACTATTTTTTAATTTTTGTTAAAATATTACATAGTTCTTAAATTATCTTACAATGATTTTCGTTTTTTTTTTTGGCATGAATTCAAAACATCAGTAAAGTTTTAAGCGATAATATATTCTATTTTCAAAAAAAAAAAAGAGATAATATTTTTTATAGTTTTTTTTATTCCGCGATTAATAAAATTACACGTGTTTTGTTAAGTAGCGTGTTGACTCAATGTACCGTGTGTATTTTGTGTAATTATTCTCATTTTTTGTAATGATACAAGGAAAAGCATGGAATATACAACGTGGCAAATGGCAATGAATGAAAGGGTAAAATAGTAAATTAAGGATCAGCATTTAGTCAGCGTGAGTTGTGGCATGCTTTATGGTCAACCCTATTGGCTCTTTCTCTTCTAACTTTCGCTTTTTATTGAGAGCGCTCATATCCACATGAACTATGCTAAGCTTCTTCCAATGACTCAATCGCTAGTAGACACGTCATATTTGTGTTTCTTTAGTTATAATATTTTCATTTGGTAAATCTAAAATTATCTAAATAAATAAATAAATAAATAAAATTTAAGCACGTTCTGTATAAATGAATTTTACAAATTTTATGAAATTTATTTGCAAGTCCAGATGAGTGTATTTGTTTTAAATGAAAATTTTATTTTTAATTTTAATTTTTTAATTTTGTGAAATCGCTTATTATTAAATGAAATTTTAAAAAATTATTAGAATTTTCAGATGAATTCATTCATAAAATAATTATTTAAATTAAATATATTTCATTAATAAAAATTTATTTATAAATGAATTTTATTTGAAAATGAATTGAATTTTTAAATGTAATTTTGTAGTTGTTTGATTGATGGGTTTTTCAAGGCAATTCTAGCTGTTACATGTGATGTTTTAATCAAAGGTTCTTGCGATATTGGCCTCTTGGATGAGGCCAAATCACTTCACCTTAGACTTCAAGAATCATTGCTTCCTATGCCTGCATAATGCATTTACAGCATTCGAATGCAGTTGGGGCATGTGTGAGGAGTGGATTAGTTGGGAAGGCACATCAACTATTCAATGTGACTTAGCAGCTTTGACGCTAATCTTCTTAAATTGTATTCACTGCTCTTGTTGATGGAGATGCCGAGATGGACCCTTGTCAAGTCTTGTTAAGTCTTGCAAGCTCCAGAATGCTAGATAATTTTTTCACAAGATGGGGATAGAAGAATTTTATTTTCATTGTTTCTCCATCTTTCTCAGGTTCCATTGAGGTTCCTGACACTACAAATCTGAAGAAACTGAGTGACTCAGTTGATTGATTCTTCAGGGTACAATATTCTTATGCTAATATCATGACTTGTAGCATTCCATATCCAATCCTTTGTTTTTACCAGTAAAAGTATATTTGAAGATATTCCAACCCTTTAACTAAGTTATATATTATTACAATATTTTTCTTCAAAGAACAAGCATTAAACTTTAAACAAGAAGCACTCAATTATACGTAGTATTTTTGCATTTGTGCATAACAGTACAAGATCATGATGGTATTGAGCTAGAGTCGTATATTATATATATATATTTTTTTCTTCTTCCAATCTTATGAGCATGGCAAACAATAATTATTGTTGTCCCATTTTTTGTTTATCGCATAAGATTATTCAAGATTTATTGCTGTTGCATGATAAGACTATTAACCAAGTAATCAAGAAGTCCTGATCATTAGTGTGTGGATGGTGTCTTTATATATAGTAGGCGGCAGGCAAGGCATCATCAATGATCATGATTTCATGATTCATGCCGGCCTATAGCATTGCTACACACAGTAGTCATCTGTGCATTATGAATGAGTTGAAAATCTTGAGAGGCAAAGATACTCTAAAAGCTCTTGGAAATTCTATGAATAATTGTGGTGGAACTATAGCAATGTTTGGTAGCTAGCTACCTGCTAGCTTTTCTTTTTTTTTTTTTTTTTTTTTTTGATGATTGTACCAATAAAATATTTCTCTTTTCTCTGCTTTCAACCCTCTCATGCAAACAGTTTGAGGGTCTTAATTTCAAATAACTTGGAATAAAGTGGGTAATTAACTTTATTAGCAACTAAATTAGCACTTGATAATTGAACTCCTTTTATAGTTTGTTATGAAAGTAAATTGAGTATGGCAATCATACAACACCATAAAAGTCGTATGTATCACTTGAAAGGTAAGAAAGGACATTTTTGTTATTTTAAATCACATAAAGTGCACAATTTTATGTTTAAATTTTTTGAGTCGAAACTTGAGTTGTTATCTCCTAAATATACTCTTCATAGTATTAAAAGATCATAGGTTTAATTCGTAAATTATGGAAGGACCGTCCATGCTTGGCCATTAGACCAGCATATCATTGCAATTTCTTTGGGAATTTGATAAGATAAGTTCTTGGTGATTGATTCAAATATACAAATATATATATATATAGAAGTAGCTAGTCTCTCTTTTGGTAAAAAAAAAAGTAGTCTCTCTAGTCTCAATGCACAAGAAAAAAAAACGTTCCTGAATTTTCAACACCTCATAATATTATGTCAATTCTTGGCTATTCCGTGCTGTAAACTGACAAAAGAAAGAAACCATCTTGTTCCTTACAAACAGACAAGTATATGGGTAAAGACAGGGCAAAGATTACAAATCGTTTATCTATGGTGATTTTCCAATTGCCACCCTTCCAATATTAAGGTCTCAACAGACATTATTTTCCTGCAGAACTTATGGATGTTGGGCTCAACTGCTTGCTAACTTACATGAGTGATTTAGTTTTAAGGTGCCCCAACCCATGTTGGCCCAACTCTGATCGCTTAGATGCTATAGATGTTCTTTTTTCACCCCCAACGCATCTCACTCCCTGTCTTTTTCTTGCCCTACAACACCCATTTTATTTATAGGTGGACCAGGGTTTTTAGGCTAGTGTTATGGCAGTAGGTTTTGGGTGCGTTCAAAGTTGAGAGAAAATTCCCTGTCCTTTACAACACCTGTCTATTATCCAAGAAATTCGAAGGCTGCTTCAAAGACAATGGCAAGTGGAAGTTATCCACGTTTACAAGGAGGGTAATGGTTGTGCTCATGCTTTGGCTGATATGGGTTCTTCATATCCTATTGGGTGTCACTTGTTTAATAGCCCTCCTAGTACACTAGTTGACTTGCTATATGAGGATCTTAGGGGTGTTGCATGGCCCCGCTTGTGTAATCCTTAATTGCTTAGGCTTTTGCCTCCCAATGAAAAAAAAAAAAAATTGTGAGAAAATTTATAGATGGACCAGTGAGTCAAAATTATATGAACACGATCTGCTAGTTACCTATAATGCTGCTCCCAAAAGAAGTTAGATTTAAATAGTCATGACTTTTCTTCAGTCAGTTGATGGCGGTTCGAACCGGGAAAGGTGAAGAAATGCTCATTGCTGACGTTTCAGATACTGCGGAATCAGCTTTCATTGCTTGATTCTGGTAATTTCATTCTTTATGGAAACAGTTCTTATGCATACTGGGGCGATGGTTATGCATATTTAATATTCTCTGGTGCAATCCTTACTCTTGATTATAAAGGTGACTATAATAGTGGTGAAGATGAAAAAGTAGTGATTCATCGAGCAGTTCTTGATAATGATGAGATCTGCAGGTTGTATGCTCAACATTTTGAGAACATCACTACCTCAGTAATGTCCATAGAGTGGGTTGGATTGCAATATCAATATGATGTCAAAGGTTTCTGCAACTTCAATAGTTAATTCTTCAAGCTCAGGTACCAAAGGTGACTGCTAGCTATTCGTTTCCTGGAAGGAGAGAATAAGAATTGCAATAGATGTGGCTACAGGTATCTTACATCTACATGAAGAATGTGAAGTTTACATCATTCACTCCAATATAAAACCTCAAAACATACTTCTGATTTCGAGTTAGTGAGGCTATTAACTACGAATCAAACAAGCACAGCCCAGGTAGCCAGTGAGACAAGAGGTTATTCAGCACCTGAATGGCAGAGGAACTCTACTTTGATATCGGTTAAAGCAGACATTTACAGTACGTATTGGGATTGTTCTATTGGAATTATCTGTTGCAGAGGCAATACAAAAATAAATGTGGCTTCAACAGAAGATATACACAGGCTTGTGGAAGATGGAGATGCAGACTTGAAAACCCTGGAACGAGTGTTAAAGGTGGGACTGATGATCCCACTTTGATTCTGCGGATGAAGGATGTAATTCTTATGCTGAAAGGAACAATGGAACTACAAGAAGTTCCTGCATCTCCTGCATTTAACTGTATAAGAAGTGGGATTGATTGATTTATATTCATCACAGAAGTTTGCTGTTATTTAGTCATGCTGTAGAATTTTGTTAGCGTTCGAATAATAATTAAACTTGGTGTAGGAGGAGAAAAAGTCCAGCAACATATATTTCTTCTGAAGAATGAAAACTGCCAATGATAGGTCAAGATCATTTAGTGATTTCTCCATTCTAACGTAACAGTCACAAAGAGAAATCTTTGATGCGGCCTTGCTTCTTGGAACACCTAGTATTACATTCAACAGTTGGATAAATCACATACAATTTGGCTGTTTTATTCTTTGCCAATAAATATATAACACTTTACGTTACAAATCTAACCATTCTGTGTAATTCACCAGGAATAGGCAAGAAGTTGTTTGCATTTGGAGGTCCCCTTGAGTTGCCATGGCCTATAAGTGGAAAGCAAGTTGAAGTTCTTGACAGAAAATTACTAGTAGTAACTACATCAATACAATTATGTCTTGACAAATCTGGGGCTTCATTACTACTCACAGCTTCAACGTTTGTGGTTTTCTTTTTCTTGTTTCTGCTCTATGTTGTGATCACTAGAGCTTAGGAAGAAAATTCTAGCAACATAAAACTAGGTTCATCTCTTTTTCCTACATCTCAGGCTCAGCCCAGTTCATGGCTCTCCAGTTCTGGTCAATCTGCATTCGGTTTCCACCACCAAGGTGCTGGCTTTGCTTTTCGAGTTTGGTACTTGTAAAGCACAACATGACAGTTGAGTGGACTGCAAATTGCAATGATGGCGAATTCTGCCATAGTCTTAACCAATGATGGACATCTTGTTTTGAGATTGGACAAGGATGATAGAAATCTTGTTTGATACCCACTGAAAACCAAGAGATGCTTGCTGGAGCTCAGATACTTTTAATCAAGATGGTGTCGAGTTTAATCTTTATATCAATAACTCTGGCCCTCCCGCAAATTATCAACAATACCAGTTAATTTGAATGTCATCCTTATCATTTTTGACTCTTCCTCCTCACAATACCATGACAATTTATTGCACAATTCTTGGAAGATTCAGTCTATTCCGAGTTCTGATTTCTGATCAGATTTGCAAGAAAACAAGAGCTTCATTAAGATATATTGGAAGATTTCAGTCAGGAGAGAGGCACATACCCCATAGAAAGATTCAAAGTAGGCATTATGAGCATTGATGACAGGAATGGAACTGGCTTCATCCCCATAAAGCCACCTACAGTGGTGATCAGAAGCAAAAGAGCAACACTGCAAATTCTTCGTCTAACTCTCAAGTCTTGTCCTGTTTTCAGTAGAGAAAAGTAGTGGTCTAACTGATGAAGAGTGCGAATCGCCTATCATTCATTGTGATACCAAACCTCAGAACATATTGACAGATGATGTTTGGAGGGCTAAGATTTTTTTTTTCGGGTTGGCGGAACTTTTGATGCCTGATAAAACCAGGACATTCACAATTGTTGGAGGAACTAGGGGCCACTCGGCACCTGAATGGCTCAAGAGCAGCCCAATATCAGTAAAGGCAGATTATTGGAAATTGTTTGCGGCAGAAGAAACATAAACATCGAGGCACTGAATCCATAAGAAATTGTTCTATCAACATGGGTGTATAATTGTTTTGTTGCTAGAGAATTGAATAAACTTGCAATTGGAGGAGAAGCTGCTGTAGACATGAAAGCGCTGGAAAAAATGGTGAAGGTGGCACTTTGGTGTATTCAAGACAAACCTGCTGTTCCCCCTTCAATAAAGAGTGTAGTTCTGATGTTAGAAGGTATTGCTGATATATCAATTCCTCCACTTTCAGCTTCTGCTTTTGTTGCTATGGAATTTGAGTCTGTATTTTTGGACCTACACTAAATGGGTTGTTTCAAGAAATAATTTTGACCTACTCTAAATTTATGATGGATGTCCCAATGGCAACATCATTTCTGGGCACATGGAAAAAACATACATAATGACGGTGACCATAGAGCGATATATATATATATTATATTATATTATATTATATTATAGGAAGATTCTTGTCTAAGCTGGGTGTATTGCACTCAATGGTAAGATCTAAGACAACACATCAAAATATTAGTAACTTCATTGATTAAAATAAGACATGTGTTTTATATTTTATATCCTACCATTGGGTGTATATACACCCAGTGTAGGAAAGAATCTCCCTATATTATATTATATTATATTTGTCATTTTTTCAACAATCAAATATTAGATAAACATATATAGTCAAATGTAAATATGACTTAACCATATAGGAGCTTTAAAATTGACAAAATATATTTGTGGCTATTGTAATTGTTATTTTTTATGAGTTTGACACTTTAATTTATAATTTTGCTATTTAACACCTTAACTTATCTAAAATGTAATTTTGAAACTTTTATCAGCATATGTGGTATGAAATAACGAATGAATTATATATGTTTATTTAATATTTGATTGTTGAATAGGAGCTTTAAAATTAACAAAATATATTTTTGGCCTCTTGTACTTGTCATTTTTATGAGTTTGACACCTCAATTTAAAATTTTATTTTTTAACACATGAACTTAAAGTGGCAAATAGAGGGGGTGACAAATATATTATGTCATTAAATTAGTGTATTTTATGTGAGTTTAAGTATTGAAATGACAAAATTATAAGATAAAGTGTAAAACTGACAAATTATATCAAGTACAAAAGATCACAGATATATTATGCCCTCTAAAATTCTAAGTTGTTTTTATCAACATTGCACAACACTACCTATAAAGAAAAGAAAATTTGTGCATCAATTAATAAATTTTATACTTAAATTCGTGACAAAAGAGTGATCTATATAAATATTATTATATTAATTCATCAGTTTATTTAATTTATTTATCAAATAAATATTGTGTGAGTAAGAGCGTGTTTGGTTCAAATAAATTTATTTGCAAATTTAAGTGAGTGTGTTTAGTTTAAATGAAAACTTTATAAAATTCATTTCCAATTCTAACTTTATAATTTTTTAGAATTGCTTAACACTAAATTTATTTTTATTGATGAAAT
>CATIWK010357848.1:0-15578 GCA_949634005.1 Mallotus japonicus
ATATCAAGAGTTGATATTATATTCTCATTGCCAATTAGACATGAACCTAGTAAGTCACACCTATAAGGTTTTACCTTATCTCTATATGTTAATCTAATTATTGATTAAAGAGTTTAATCAATTAATTAAGATTAATGAAAATGGATTTTTGCTTAGAGCAATGATTCTAGTATATCATCTAATCTGATTTCAAAGGAAGGTTTATTATTAATTTATTATTAATTAATATTGGATATTAATTATGGTATTAAATTAATAATTGGATATGTGTTGTTTCTTCATTACTTGGATTAATGGCCCATGTGTGATGGACCTAGGCCCAAAAGAGTTTTGGACCAAAGATTAAACCAAGAGTTGACTAAGCCCACTTGTGAGATGGAATGGGCTTTAGGACAAGAGTTGGCCCAATACATTCAAGCTCACTTTGATTAATGGATTGGGTTTTGGACCAAGTGTTGGCCCAATGGAATGGCCCAAATCCATTAGATGATTTATTAATTGATTTTAATAAATCAAATTAAAGACAAGGGTTAATTAATATATATTTACATAGACATGTGTAAGTCCATGATGATGTAGAGAATTTGCAATAGTTGTAATCTCTACACTTAATTTGGACTTTAATGATTTATTTGTTAATAAATCAAACACATGTGTCATATATGTATTAGTGGGGAAAGTCAGCCTAGCTCTACTATTATTCTTAGCCAAGTATTATCTATTATTGTTAATGGATAATTAATTGGTAAGAAAGAAATAAATATATGTGTAGAGATTTGATTTGTCTACCTTGTCTTGACTAATCTCCACCATGTATCTCTTAAGCCACTTTAGATATATATATATATATATATATAAGTGGAGAAATATGTGATATTGATATATAGAGGAGAGAGGGATTTGGGTAAGGCAATCCACAAGCCAAAAATAAGAAAAAAAAAATAACATATCCTAAAAACCTTCAAGTTATTACTTAAGGGTTTCAAGTGGGTACAATCTCAAGTGGTCATGGAGAGGAGAAGCTTGACACCTCTTGAACAAGCAAGATGGAGATTTGGATAGCTTGGTGTTTTAAGCTAAAGGCTTCACACTTAGGGAGCTTGAAGAGGATGATTCATTGGATGAATCATAGAGGACAAACCAATCTAGTAGATTAAATGTGGTCTTCTCCAAACTCATGGAAATTGGTTAGTAATTTCGCTACTTATGATTTCCTTTGTGTTTGTGCATTATTTATGTGAGTAATTGTAAATTAGATCTTGGCTTATGGAATACTATATTAGATCTAGGGTTGTGGATTGTGAAAATTTTTATAATTTGCTCCACTTAGCATTGGATGTTTAAGTGCCGCAACCGTTCCGCTTTCAATGGTATCAGAGCGTGGTTAGAGGCTCTGGGTTTGCTTATTCCCAACCTTTCTCATGATTTGGGGTTCTCACATGTGATCTGTGACGAAGCATGGCTCTTACCCGAACATGACCTGGTCGATGGTTGTGTGTGTCGAGAGGCACCATGTAAAACCACCTCTGAGGTAAAAGTGGGTGTCACCGCAATTGTTGCGAATGGGCCCTCCACTGTAAGGATTGGATCCTTTCAGTGGTATTAGAGCCATTTTTTGCCATTTTCACATGCTAATGAATGTCAATTACAAGTGTTATGAATGAGTTTTGCATTGGTTGCAAGTGTTGTGGCCTTGAATGCTTGAAAAATGTGTTTTTTTAAGTTTTTGGATAGCTTCTGTCACTACTTGCGTCATGGCATGACTGAAGTGGTGACAGCTTCTATCTAAAGGGATAGCCTCTATCACCACTTGTGTCCTGCCGTGACTGAAGTAGTGACAGGGTCACCGCTTCTGTCATAGCGTGATTGAAGTGGTGACATGACATTTTTTTTCTTGTTTTATATGTTTTGAAAATTGATTTTAATATGCAAGAGTTGTATTTTATTTGATGTTTGATTGACATATAAGCATGGAATGATCATGGTCTTCGCTATACATCCTAAGTTTTGTAATAATTATTTGTTTTATTATTATTTATGTAATTAAGTGTTAATTACATAGAACTAGGATGTATTGTTCACCTTGGTATGCCAAGGAAACATTGTACATCATAAGAGTTGTGAAGCGAAGCTTGAATGGTTCAAGTTTGGGAGATCCTTGGAGGATGAAGATAATGTAATTGTTCTAAGAGTTAGAATAGTTTTGTAAAAGACTAATGATCATTCTATATTTGTGCATTCATGATGCACGTTCAATGTTTATATGTGATATATATATTATAATATGCAATGTGCATATTAGATATGTATAATTGGATGCTACTTTATATATGCATATGAGATATGTGTATGGATGCCATGCTTAGTATATATGAGATATATGCAATGTTAAATGGCTAATGCTTAGTGAGACCTAATACTAATGACCAAAAAAATCTTCCAAACGGCTCTCCATTGGTGCAATAACTTGCATGTTTTTGGACTGTGTGCATCGGCTATGGATACATAAGGGTGTACATAAGTTCCAAGAGATTCATGTAGTGTTATTGTTAAGCATAAGATGTTGTGGATGTATCGACACATTGCATGCCAAGAATGGCAAATAGGCATACCTGAGGTGTGTAGTGTTCAAGTTTATACATTTCACTGATCCAATGGTGTGGACTTAACTAATGCCAAGGGCCAAGAACGGCAATGTGTACCTGAGGTCCGTAACATTAGGAGCCGGATTGATGGAACCTCACATGAGATGTGATGGCAAGAGTTGTCACTTAATGAGAATTAATATTCCAAGAATGGCAAAGGGTACCTGAGGGATGTTAGTAGCCCATTAAGAACTCCATCACCCACTAGAAATTCATCCAACAAGGATTTTCATTTTCTACTGTGGAAGTGTAGAATTCGCCAAGTTAGTGGGAGACCATTACGATTAAAGACCAAATCTAATGGTAACTTTACAATGTCATAGAACTAACTAATCTTGTTACTTTTACATAATTTGATAATATGAAACCTACAAACCCACTATTAGTCATACTCGACTTACATAGGCTCACGGGTTCTAACTTTGTTGATTGGCTTAGGAACCTAAAAGTTGTTTTAGCTTCCAAAAGGATTCTTATTGAATCAAAATCCACTCAGTCCTCTTCCCATAAATGTTTCCCAAGAGGAACACATACTCTAGTTAATTAGAACAATAATGATTTGCAAACACGAAGCATAATGTGCACTTCTATGTATACCGAAATATAGTATGCAACATGAGAAGTACACAAATGCAAGAAAATCCTACTTCACATTCAAGGGTTATTTGGTGAATATAGTAAGACCGCTAGATATTAGATATCAAAGCGGGTAATTTCGTGCTAAGATAAAGGAGGATGAGGATGTGGAAATCCATGTGAACTAGAATGCCTAGACTTCACAAGGGATTTCCATCTCCTTATGGATTAGATCCTTAAATCCTTCCCGAATATTTTGGGCAAATCATTGCAAAAAATCCATTTGACATATTAGAGTGCACTCTTGTGGAATTTTTTTATATATGCTTGTGACGGCCCAAAAGGCTATCCAAGATATTAAGGAAGAAGAAGATTGCTCTTATTATATCTTCTAGTGAGACTAAGAAAAAAGGAAATAAGGAACAGAATGGCAAGACAAGTGTTATCAAGCCTATGGGTAGTATAGCCAATAACAAGAGCAAGACTATTGTGAGGGAAGACCAAGACAAATGGAAAGTGTTTCCATAGTTAAGGCAAAGAACATTGGAAGAAGAATTGTCTCAAGTTCCTTGAGTGTTAGAGATAAAAGGAAAGGGCAATCATAGAGAAGGTTAGACTTTCTCTAATTTATGCTTCTAAATGTTCTAAGAGCTCATCTAAAGCATGGATATTGGATACCAATGCTAGTTCTCAGATTTGTTTATCCTTGGAGGATTTAGCAAATAAGAGAAAGTTGAGGACTAGATAAGTAACCTTATAGCTTAGCAATGCAGCAAGTGTTGCAGCCAAGGCTAAAGGATATACTTCTATTGATCTTAATGATCATATTTGTTGTTAGATTATGTATTATATGTATCTAATGCCTATAGCACATAGTCTCTATTTCTAGTTTGACTAGAATAGAATGGAGACTTATGTAATTTTACTTTGGAAGTAAAAATAATAGACATGGGTTATTTAATACATAATTTATATTATGTGATAATATTTCCAATAACAATGAGCCTTAACTTAATGTGAGTAATAAAAGTACAACGCTAGTTAAAAATACCTCTAATTCCAAATATCTAAGGCGCTTGAGATTATGTCAGATTGCAGAAGATAGGATCATGAGGTTGGAAAGGATGGGAATCTTGAGACATCTTGAATCAGCATCCGATCCGACTTATGATGCTTGTCTTTAAGGAAAAATGACTAAATCACCATTTGTTGGACAAATGGCAAGAGTCAATGATATGTTGGAAATCATACATGGGATGTATGTAGACCATTTTGGAAATAAATAGAGGTGGTTTCTAATATTATAACCTTTATAGTTGATCTATCAAGGTTAGGGCATTTGTTTCTTGTGAAGAACAAAAGTGAATCCTGTGAATAGTTTAAGGAATTCAAAGCCCAAGTAGAGAACCAAACTGGGAAAAGGGTATTTCAACTCTAAGATCAGATAGAAGAGATAAATACTTAAGTACCGAGTTTATTAAGTTCCTTAAAGAACATAGCATTGTATCATAACTCACACCGCCTGGAACACTTTTATGAAATGGTGTGTCAGAAAGGCATAAATGTACTTTATTGGATATCGTACATTCGATGATGAGCTATATTGATCTTCCCATTTCACTTTGGGGTAATGTACTCTAAATAGCTTACTTTATCTTTAATTGTTTTTCATCCAAATCCATTTCTACTATAAAATATTGGATATGGCATAGTAGAGAACCAATTCTTAAACTTGTTAAGATTTGTGGATGTCCAGATTTTATCGAAAGACTAAAATTGGACAAATTGGATGTGAAATCAATTAAAAGAAAGTTTGTTGGATATTCTAAATTAATTTAGGATATTGCTTTTATCTTCCTGCTGAACAAGTTATTGTTATAAACAGAAATGCTATTTTCCTTAAGAAAAGGTTTCTAAAGGAAGATGGAAAAGGAAGGAAGATAATGTTAGATGAGTAGTCATCTAAAGAAGCCCAACAAACTGATCAAATAGATATTGATCAACCCAAAAAGCCTATTCCAGTTGAAAATGTCGTCACACCAACTCCTAGAAAGTTTAGTAGGGTATCTCATCCTTCGGAGAGATATGGTTTTCTTCTTGATATGCAAGAGTTGCATGTTCATAAAGAAAACATTCATGTTGATGATCCTACTAAATATGAAGAAGATTTATGTGATAAAGATTCTTCTAGATGGATTGAGACTATAAGAATAGAAATAGATTCCATATATGCAATCCTCTCGATACTTGTTGATCCTTCTAAGGGTATAATATCCATTAGGAGTTAAAAGATCTTCAAGAGAAAGATTGGCACAGATGGAAAGTTGGACCTATAAAGCTAGGCTTATAGCGAAAGGGTTTCGCGAAGGCCAGAGGTTGACTGTGAGGAAACCTGCTCGCCAGTAGCCATGCTTGAATCCATTCATATTCTTTTAGCTATAGCTACACACTATGATTATGAGGTTTGGCATGGGATGTCAAGACTGCCTTCCTTAAGGTTAAATTGAGGAAGAAATTTTCATGGAGCAACCTAAGGATTGGGAATCCGCGAAAAGCTCAAAAGTGTGCAAGCTTAACAGATCTATCTATGATATCCATCATGATTCAAGGAGTTGGAATCATCGTTTTGATGAGGCTATCTGTTCTTATGGTTTCAAAAAGAACATAAATGGGCCATAAGTTTACAAGAATGTTAGTGGGAGCTAACTCACTTTCCTGGTCTTATAAATGGATAACATTTGGATAATTGGAAATGATATCAATATGATGACTTCTGTGAAAATAAGGCTATCTAATAACTTCTCAGTGATTCATAGATTCTGATTTTTAATCAGATATGGATGATAGATAGTCTATCTTCGGGTTTGTTATCATATGTAATGGAGGTGCAGTGAGCTAGAATAGTTTCGAGCAGAGTCACTACTGATTCCACTATAGAAGCCGAGTATATTTATAGCCGCATTGGATGCTACTATAGTAGCTGTTTGGATTTAGAAGTTCATTTAAGAACTAGAAGTTGTTCCTTCCATTTAGTCCTAGATTCCTCTCTATGGGACTGCAATGGAGCCGTTGCTTTGGCAAGGGAACACGGGTCTCACAAAAATCCAAACACATAGAAAGGCGAATTCATATTATCATAAATTATTACTTGTTGAATAGGGCATTGTGCTCATGCAAAAGGTAGCTTCAGCCAATATGTGGTTGATCCACTGACTAAGGCGCTCACCAAACTACAGCTAGACTATCATCTTGATAAGATGAGTCTTAGATATTGTAGTGAATGGCGCTAGTGCTAGTGGGAGATTGTTAGCATAGATGTGCCCTAGTGCCATTTTATGATAAATAATGACATTTTATTAATCCCTTTGGCAATATAATATTCATTTAAATAAAGGGTTTATTTATTTGAGTATTTACCCTTTAGCATTTTGTTAAATATGTTTATTATTAAGAGTTAAAATATCAGTTACAAACATATTTTGTACATACGCTATAAATTGTTTGTAGTCATATAATTAATATTTGGGTAATATTAATTAGACTATCATCTCTGTTTATTTTCCTTGATTAGTATGAGCTACTAATAGTGGGAGGTAGTGAGTCTCATGCTACTTGATATGAGATATCAGAATAGACATGTGGGTACTCATGTGATGGGTAGATCAAACGTGACGTTAGATATGTGATTGTGAGGATATTCACTTATGATCAACAATCACAGTCTAGGTCATAATAGTGCATATGGTCCTTTGACCTGAGGTGACACGGTCATCCACATTTGAGTGGTTAGAGTTTGTTACCGCTTACATACTTGTGTTAATCACACATGGATATATGTCGTATGGTATCTCTAGTTGGTCAAATGTAGGGATGAGTGTTTAACCAAGATGGGATTCATTACTTGGAGTGAGCCAGGATAAGATCCAAAACTATTTAAGTCTTTTCTTAATGAATAAGTTCTTGGCCAAGACAAACATAACAATCTGAAAAGAGTTTCAGTGCTAGAAAGAGTTTCTAGTATTTGTTATGTTTTATCAAGAATAGAACTTGAGATAAGTTTAAGTGATATAGCTATTAGAGGTTGACTAATCCTTGACTCTAAGCTATGTCGGGATCTTCTAATAAAGGGATTTTAGTGCACGGTAATTATGACCAAAGGGTTCGTGTGAATTAATATAAACATTCATATCTAATTGGGAAGTTGTGATATCGATGCTAGGGGTCACTCACAGCTTATGAGAACTAAATGTGTTAATGGGATTTTCAAATTTAGACTTGAAAGAGTTTCAAATAATATCAAGAGTTGATATTATATTCTCATTACCAATTAGACATGAACCTAGTAAGTCACATCTATAAGGTTTTACCTTATCTCTATATGTTAATTTAATTATTGATTAAAGAGTTTAATCAATTAATTAAGATTAATGAAATTAGATTTTTGTTTGGAACAATGATTCTAGTATATCATCTAATATGATTTCAAAGGAATGTTTATTATTAATTTATTATTAATTAATATTGGATATTAATTATGGTATTAAATTAATAATTGGATATGTGTTGTTTCTTAATTACTTGGATTAATGGCCCATGTGTGATAGACCTAGGCCCAAAAGAGTTTTGGACCAAGTGTTGGCCCAATGGAATGGCCCAAATCCATTAGATGATTTATTAATTGATTTTAATAAATCAAATTAAAGATAGGGGTTAATTAATATATATTTACATGGACACATGTAAGTCCATGGTGATGTAAAGAATTTGCAATAGTTGTAATCTCTACATCTAATTTGGACTTTAGTGATTTATTTGTTAATAAATCAAACACATGTGTCATATGTGTATTAGTACGAAAAGTCAACCTATCTCTACTATTATTCTTAGCCAAGTATTATCTATTATTGTTAATGGATAATTAATTGGTAAGAAAGAAATAAATATATGTGAAGAGATTTGATTTGTCTACCTTGTCTTGACTAATCTCCACCATGTATCTCTTAAGCCACTTTAGATATATATATATATATTAATATATATAAGTGGAGAAATATATGATATTGAGATATAGAGGAGAGAGGGACGTGGGTAAGGCAATCCACAAGCCAAAAACAAGAAAAAAAATAACATATCCTAAAAACCTTCAAGTTCTTGTTTAAGGGTTTCAAGTGGGTACAAGCTCAAGTGGTCATGGAGAGGAGAAGCTTGACACCTCTTGAACAAGCAAGATGGAGATTTTGATAGCTTGGTGTTTCAAGCTAGAGGCTTCACACTTGGGGAGCTTGAAGAGGATGATTCATTGGATGAATCATGGAGGAAAAACCAATTTAGTAGATTAAATGTGGTATTCTCCAAACTCGTGGAAATTGGTTAGTAATTCCGCAACTTACTAATTTCCTTTGTGTTTGTGCATTAGTTGTGTGATTAATTGCAAATTAGATCCTGGATATTGGAATGCTAGATTAGATCTAGGGTTATGGTTTGAGAAATTTTTTTGAAATTTGCTCACTTAGGGATTGGATTCCTAAGTCCATAACCGTTCCGCTTTCACAGATGACATTAAACATCACATCGAACTACACTAATGGTAAAATTCTATTCTTTTGTTATTCATTATAAACTATGGTTCATTGCAGATATTCATCATACGGGCATACAATAAAGACTCAATACATGAATGCACTCAAAACGTGCTCAGATCAATACTAGCACTCTATGTGTATTCGGCCCAAAATTAACTAGTACTCTACACGTACTTGATTCGAAATATACTAGCACTATGCGTGCTTCACAGGCCAGCATAGTGCTTCGCAGGCCAGCACTCTACACCTGTTTGGCTCAACAACCAACAACACTTTACGCATGGTCGGTCATATCTCAACAACACTAATATGTGTTTTAAAACAATCAGATCTCAACAATTCTCATATGTGCTCGAAGAACAAGTCTCAATAACACTCTTACGTACTCGAAGACAATCAAATCTCAGTAGCACTCATACGTGCTAGAAAATCAAGCCTCATTAGCACTCATATATGCTTAAAGACACAACACCACAAGCACAACACTCGTATGTGTTCGTAAGAAAATTTTACGAAATAAAGCTAAAATTTTTTCACATATAATTTTATATTTTTTTGAACAAACATTTTAATCTTCAATTTTAATATTTTTCTTATATTTAAAATGGTGTAAATTTTAAAAGTAAGTTGAGAAAATGAAAGAAATAATTTTTTTATTTAATTTTAAAAATTTAATTTTCCATTTGAAACATAAATAATTTCATTTTAATTTCACAATCATTTTATTATAAAAATTCTCTAAAAAATTTGGTACATGATACCACAAATGAGAACGTGGCTAAATTGGAAGCCACTCACAAACACATCAGCTAAAAAATTTTTACCTGTCATGAAACCCAATTCCCACCACCAATTTTCGCATCCCAAACGCATAATCCTCTCATCATTTATTTTTACATGGCAATTTTCCATCTTCAAGAATCGTCCAGAACAGCATCATCATCATCGGTAGCATCATCAGCATTAACACGAGTGAGCTACTGCTTGTAGCTCTCCTCTTATCTCCTGCACCCATTTCAAAAAATGCGCACCCTTCTCTCCTTAAGGCAGCCCCCATCATCATCACCATGTCTACCCTCAAATTTCTGCTCCTCTTCACCTCCTGCTTCTTCTTGCACTTCTTTTCTTTATAGCTTTAGACCCAGTAAACGTTTTCACTTCTTGACCCCTTGTTCTTCCCTTAAACAAACGAAGAAACAGACTCTTCAAAAGAGCACCAATGCTCCCCAGAGTTTGAGGTGGTTCTTGAATCCTAAAAGTGGTGGTGATGATGATGATACTAAGGTTAGTGATGATGGTGGAGTGGAAGGGGAAACTGCTGTTAAAGGTACCCTTTTGGCTGGCGTTTTATTGGTGGGTGTTGTTGGTGGATTTGGCACTGTTGGTTATATTTACAGAGACCAGATCAATGCTTTCTTGAATCAGTTTTCTGGGTTTATTGAAGGTATTTTCCTTTCCTTTTATCAATTTGTTTCGTGGTTTGCTCCTTTTAGTAATTTCTTTCGAACTTTGGATATTAATTTCAATTGGAATTTAAGTTTCTTTATCCATTTTTAATATTTCATTGAAGCAAATTTTATTTTGGGCATATGCATTTTGTTGATTCTCTATGAATTTGTTGTGAATTTTACTGAATTTGCTTGAAATTCAATGCAGTTCATGAAAGTTTTCCCTTAGTTCGGTGTCAATGCTGTGTCAATGCTCTTGTTTGTAACAACTTTTTGTTTGGCATCGCTGAGAATTTTGAGAGGGTTTGAACATGTCAATAGAATACAATTTCTACTGAAATTATGTCTTCAAGGGATTGAAATCCTTCTTTGTTTTATTGAATACTAGTGTCTTTGTGGATTTTTGTATGCATTTCATAAGAAGTCAATTTTCTTCTGATATCGTTCTTGAATGAATAATATTTGTATTTTAATGTCACTAAAAGCAGCATTGTTATCGTACAAATTACTTGTTCTCACTCTCATAGGTGTTACATGAATATGTGAATTACATGGCTTTTCTTCATTTTGTGATTATTACAATTACAAAATCCAATAACCAGCTTCTAGTGTTTTACCATTCTTCTCAGTGTCTTGGTCAAAATATTCACAAGGATTAGTGATAGATTAAAGAACTTTTATTTTCCTTGACTGCTGGGAAAGTTTTAAATATAACAAATAATTTAAGAAGTTTGTTAGGATGAAACTATAATTGAGTGTTGTATCCAGAAATATTGTTAAATTTTCTCCGGTGAAGTCAAACTAGCTGTCTTTTAGGTCTTTGTCTTAATGTTAAATTCTGTTCTGAATGTATCTTACAAAGTTTTAGAATTGTTGTATGGTAAAGTATAATAGTCTTGTAAAATTGAAACTCACTGTCTTTATCTCATGGGATCTACAGAGGACATATTTTAATTGTTACTGTGGTGGCAGTTTGACTGAATCTGCTGGAGCATTGTTACCTGCTGTCTTGTAATAGATTTTAGGACAAGAAGATGAAAGGAAAAAAAAAAATTGACTTAGTCATGTGAATTTCATGCTCCTCAGTTATCCATTTGTGAAGTAAACCCTAGTATTGAACATAATTGCTTTTAGAGTGAAGAAAAATGTTGTGAGAGAATTTGGGTTGTTATACTTGACAAATCTGGTTGGTTCAAGCTGGAGGTGGAAGGTAGTATAGTGGGAAACTGTCTGGAAAATTTCATCTTTATTTAAGGTTCTTATCAAACATGTCTCTTTTAATGGTGTTGAGGCTTTCCTATTTACAATCCATTCTCGTACAGAGTTAAAGTCCAGTGGCTCCATAGTTCTCAGTGAGAGAAATTTGTATTCATTTTTATAATTTTTTAATTTCTCTGTTTTCTTTTCTTAATATAACTTCAATGAATATGACCACACGCACGCACACACACACACATACATACCTGGATGGTTGAGAAGGGAAAGGAACAAAAAGTCCTGATGCTCTTCTTGTATTTATAGTGTGTAAATTAAACATATATTTCACACATGGCATTGCTTTAGCAGTTTCCCACCTGATTCAAATTAATGTATAGGGTTTGTTTTGATGTGGTGCTGTTATATTGTAAATGCAAGTCCTTTCCCTTGGTAGCAGCTGGGTGTGTTTCAAAATAGAGCTATATACAGTGAAAACTTCAGTTACTATTTCATTCTTCATCATAGAATTTACTTACTTCATGCTGTTCTTTCTTGAACAGGCTATGGACCAGCTGGATATGCTTTGTTTGTAGCAGTTTATGCAGGACTTGAAGTAAGCATGTTATTTGCTTTTGTGACTTCAATGCTGATTCTCTTCTTAATTATTAATTTGAAACCTTAAACATAAAGTGTCTCTTATTGAGGCATTCACGATTCCAAATTTTTTATCCGATTCAGTTAACTGCTCTAAAAGGCTCATAAGGGGGATTGTTTTGACCTGCCACATCATAATCTGAAAGAGTTCTATCATCAGAGTGCTCTTTTTATTTATTTATTCATTTTATCCCTGAAGAATCATTTAATAGTCCATTTGCTTTGTATTTTATATGCTTATACTTGTTGCATTTGACATTAATTAGCACTACTTATTTTCCTGTGCTCGATCTAAATCTTAACCAATTTGCTGCTGTAGATCCTTGCAATTCCAGCAATCCCATTAACTATGTCGGCGGGTCTTCTTTTTGGCTCTGTTATTGGCACCGTTATTGTATCGATAAGTGGAACGGTTAGTTGGATTGCATGAACGAGCCCCTTGTTACAAATATAGGAGAAGAAAACCTTGACCTTGTGTTCTGGAAGCTTTATTTGATATATTTTTACCCTTTTCAGGTCGCTGCAAGTGTTGCCTTTCTAATAGCAAGATATTTTGCCCGTGAGCGTATCCTTAAACTGGTTGAAGGAAATAAAAAGTTTCTTGCCATTGACAAAGCAATTGGTGAAAATGGCTTCAGAGTTGTCACCCTTCTTCGTTTGAGCCCGTTGCTTCCCTTTTCTCTAGGGAATTATTTATACGGATTGACATCTGTTAAGTTCGTTCCATATGTTTTGGGAAGGTTTGCTTGTTATTCATCTTCTTATAGCTGTTAGGCGCAATGTTGACTTTCTGTTATAAGTATTGATATGAGAAATCTTCTTAGTTGCTTTTATTGATCTGGAGATTGAATTTTTGTTCTGTATATTTGGCATCTGCTGCATGCACAAATCGTTTGCTTGCGAAACCATACATACTTTCTATGCTTTTACTTAGTTTTGTGTGACCATTGCATTTGATGTTTACATGCAAAGGAGCTATTTATGTCTAGTCCTTTCAATTTTTTGTTGCCTGATTTGCATGCTTGTTTTACGTTTCCTTCCCTCTTTTTTAGGTGTGATTAAGCTAAATTCATATTGTGAACGATATCAGAGCATACAATTCTTCTACATAATTATGCAAATGTATTGATGATATGATATCCTCCTCTTTTTTCTTTTTCTTTTTTTTGTTTTTGTTTTTGTTTTTTTTTTTGTATTGTTTTGTTTTGTTTTTGTTTTTGTTTTTGTTTTTGTTCTTGTTTTTGGGCGTACGACTGAATTGTATAAGTCCTTAAATCTTAAATTATAGTGTCCCAACCTATTTGGATATCTTGATACGAGGCAAAACAGATAGTTAATGTTCTAATATCTGAGGGTTCTCGATTCTTATGTTTGGAGGAAACCATTTTCTGGGGTTAATGTGCCTTGTGAATTATGTGCAATTACATACATAACCTCGCTGTATATCCTAACTAATTCAGCTACAATCTCATGTAGTTGGTTGGGAATGCTTCCGGGAACATGGGCTTATGTGAGTGCTGGTGCATTTGGCCGGGCAATTATTGTAAGTTTTACCTTTCTGCCTTAGTTTAAATTCTGTTTATGTCCAGAGTTTGAAGCATCATCTTAGCTCTTCAGTTATTATGATAGATTGATATTCATATTATACGATAGTTAGAGTGAAATTTAATGAAAATGATCTGTCCTAGACAGTGATGTGTGATCATATATATCTCGGAGGTTCTTGATCTGCTTTTCTAGCTTGAGTAATTTTCTTGCATTCAAGAGCATATATATAATAATATAGTCTTTGGTTTTTCCAATCATAAATGCATGGGATGTTTCAGCAAGAAGAATCTGATCTTGGATTAGTTGGAGGAAACAATTCATTGTTAACTCTTGGACTGGGATTGTTGGCAACAGCATTAGCTGCATCATATGTGACAAAGCTTGCTAAGGTAAGACGAGGCTGCTGCTGCTGCTGCTGCTGCTTTAATTGCTATTCCTAATACGAACAACGAAGATCTTACTATTATTTTTATTTTTGGATTGATTAAAATGCAGGACGCAGTAAAAGATATCGAGTAAAAGCAAGAAAATTGAGTTTGGCAAGTTCTTGCAAATTAATTGAAATTGTTATATGAATTGGAGCCTCTTCATCATCATGTAAATGCTTGTGTATCATTTTGACACTGAAATCATATAGGAAAAAGCCCCATGTCCATATCCATGTCCATTTCTCTTTTTGTTCTTCCATAAAACGGGCATCATTTAGGTCTGCTATCATAGATAAATTGAGTACAGTTGTAGTTTTGTTTCCAAAGTTAGTAGATGTAATTTTGCCTCAGTTTCCTTTCTTGGGAATAATGGATCATTTAGGGAATGAAATGGCTAATCTACTCAACAATTAACTATTACATGAGTAACAAGTAATTTTAGTGCTTTTTGAGTGATAAGTATCCCTGATGATTACCAAATATTTATATTTATTTTAAGCTCTTTTAGTAACTGAATGTAAAATTTCTTGCAAAATTTTTATAATTTTTTTCACAAAAATTTTAAATTTGTATTTTTTTGGCTATCGATCGACATTGGGTTTTTTCATTGTTATTTTTTTTTGCAAGTGGGTTTTTTCATTGTTATTTGCTTTCTTTGTTTCTTTCCATTTAATAAAATCCAAATTTCTAATTTGTTTTTTTTTTCTTTATTTGTTGAAATTTTTCATTTTTCATGAAGTTCTTACTCTCTCTGTTCCTAAATAATTGACGTTTTAGGAGTTTATTTTTGTTCCTAAATAATTGACGTTTTAAGTTACCAATGCATTTTAACTACTTTTTTTTTTCTATTTCACCCTTATTTAATATAGGAGAATTAATTGAATAAATATCTATTTCTTTTGGGACTCTATACAAAACTAATAATTGGTTAATGAAATTATTATAAGGGTAGTATAATATTTTACACATATATTAATTATATTTTTTAATTTATGTGCATAAATCTTAAACGACAATTAAAAAGGAACAGAGGAAGTAGCATGTAAGTAGGAGAAAACAAATGATTATTCTAGAGCAACTGTTTTTTATTGGCTGTATACATCATATAAGAAAAAGGAGAAGAGTAAGTGGAAAAGGAAGAGTCAAGTAGGGGTGTGCACGGTCCGGGTCGGTTCGGAGAATGTAATTTTCCGGAATTGCTCCATAATATCGAAGATTTAAAAATTAAGGTTGCAGAATTGCTTCAAATTTTCGGTTTGGTTCAGTTCGGAGATTAAAATTTTCGGTTCAATTCTGTTCGGAGATCGGTTATTCTCCAAATTAAAATTTTCGGGTCAAATCGGTTCGAAAATCGATTCTTCTCCAATTTAAAAAATAAATAAATATAAAATTCAAATTAAACTACAAACCATTTTATAATTTTATTATAAAATTAAATGATTTTTTATAGTTTTATTTACCATTATTTTTTACTCTCAAAATTTTATTAAAAATTTTATA